>JAAKBH010001313.1:17500-26105 GCA_019776075.1 Amaranthus palmeri | reverse complement strand
TTTAAGTTTAGCTTTATATGGGAACCAGAATCAATTATTCCTCATGTGAAGCTAAGTACTTCCTGAACTAAATATGATATTTGATACATTAGATGATGGCCTTTGTTTTTATAAGAATTATGCAAATGCTTGTGGCTTTGAAGTTAGATGTTTTACGAGAGAAAAAGTCTAACGATGTTATAAGAATCAAGTATTTTGTATGTAATAGACAAGGGCAAAGAACTGTGAACCTAAACACTACTAGAGAAACGTTTGCATTCTCGTGTGAATTGTCCTGCTATAATTGGTTTTCGTAGGACTAAAGATGAAAAATATGTTGTTTTTAAGTTTGTAGAAGGTCATAACCATGGTTTTTGCATCTCCTACTACTAGGTTGCATATGAAAGGTTCATCTGACATACACATTGGAAAAAAAAAGGTTTATATTTAATAATTGAAGTGAATCAAGGCCCTACTAGTTCATTTAGAATGTGGAAAGAACAAGTAGGAAGCTACATGAGTGTTGGTTCATCTTTAGACGATTTTAAGAATTTTTAGGGATTTAAAGGGATATATTGCGGGGGATGTTTGTTGAAATGTTCCTTAGAAAAAGGAAAATTACCCTAGCTTTTTTTTTTTTTGATTTTGTTGATGAAAACTCTTTATGCTTAGCATTATGGGCTGACGGGTCATGTAGGAGAAATTATGCTGTTTTTGGTGATTCGATTTCAATAGATGTTACATATAGCACTAATAATACAATTTAGTGTTTGTGCCATTCACGGGGGTAGATAATCATAAAGATGTGTTACATTTGCCATAGGGTTAAGCAGTAGGGAGGATTGCGTCATATACATGGCTTTTTCAGACGTTTTTGAATGCTATGGGGGGGAAACAGCCGTTTTCTATTATTACTGACCAACCCGGCTGTTAAGATTGCTATACCATTTTACAAATTCTGTTCATAAGTTGTTGTGTGTGGCACATAATGAAAAAGTTGAAGGATAAAGTATCTGTTGAATTGCGTAGTGATGAAAATTTTCTTAAACGGATTAATTGTTTGGTGTACAATAGGGACAATGAGCCACATGAATTTGAATCCGAGTGGGCAAAATTGCTATTTGATTAAAGGAACAAAAGTTGGATGAAAATGTTTGGTTATCAGCTATGTATAATATTAGAGAAATGTGGGTTCCTGCTTATTTTAGATCTATTTATATGGGTGGTTTGTTTAGGACTACAATCAAGGTCAGAAAGTGAGAATAACTTTTTCAATTTTATTGTCAACAAGTTTCTCACTTTAGTCGAGCTTCAAATGCGATTTCAAAGCGCAATGGATGCACAACGTCATAAACTAGAAATACTTGAAAGTAAGGATAAATTGTTTACTCCGCCACTTAAAACACATTAATGTTGGAAAAACATGCTGCTTCCTTATATACTCTTGCTGCTTTTATGATTTTCAAGCTGAAATTTGCGCTGCTTGTTTGAATGTGGGCTGGACAAACATCATGTTGAGAATGGTAAAGATTGCTTTTTAGTGATTTATTTGGGCAACAAAAGGCTTTTACTGTTTGTTTTTTGATCCAAAAACACTTGAGGTGGATTGCTCATGTAAGATGTTTAGACGTGTTGGAATTTTGTAGACATTCTTTGTGGGTTTTAAATGCTAAGGGTGTTAATAAATTGTCTGGAGCAACACATTTTGAGTAGGTGGTCTAAACATGCTTTAAAAACTCCTGTATATGATGTTAATGGAGTACAGTTAATTGATTCTATGATTGATGATCCAAAAAAAAGGATATTAGGAGATGTTTGGAACGAAGTTCATCGTTGTGTTGGTTTGGCTGAAAGTAGTATAGATGATCTTGAAGGTTTATTGGGGCAAATTGAAAGACTATTCAAGTGAACTTGTAGAAAAGAAAAAAAGTTTAGTCGAACAAACAAAAGATCAAGATTTAGAGAATTTTAATTGGATGTAAAGCACCCGAAGTTATTAACATCCAAAATCCAAAAGTATCTTCAAATAAGGGCACTAGAAAGGAAAGTGATTGTAATGACAAAGAGGCTAGTAGGGTCTATTATTCCAAGGCGCTGTAAAACATGTGGAAACATCGCTGGTCCATAATAGTCGTACATGCCCAGAGAAGAACAAAAAGTAAGTGCTTCTTGTATTTTTCAACTTATTTCTTATAAAAATTGTTGTTATTATTTTTTATTTATATTATTCAATTGTTTTTTCAGAAATAATACAAGCATGAAAAAGAGTACAAGATCAAGCAAGTCATGTATTCTAAAGCATTTTATTATCCTTTTGGTTGAGATTTTTCATTAAAATTATAATTGTTTTGATACCTCAACATACTATTAAAATTTGTTATTTTGAACTTTGATTCAGGGGCGGACCCAGTAAGAGACAAGGGGGTACAGTTGTACCCCCAGTTTGAAAAAAAAAAATCAGAAAAAAAAATAAAATAAAAAATAAAAAAAAATTAAGAAACCCTAAGCGTTTTTACCCAAATGAAACCCCGCAGGCCGCACTCTCGCATCTCCAGTCTCCCTCCTCTCCGCCTTCTGCTGCCCTTCTCCAATCTCCACTCTCGCACAGTCGCAGTCACCAGCCACCTGTCCAGCGCCACCAGCACCCCGACCACCGCCCCACCGCCTCCTGCCTGGCTGCCTCCTCTTTCTCTAATTCTCCATTTGAGGTAAATTCCCTAATTCACTAAATAGAAAAACTCCATTTGAATTTTAAAGTTTCAATTTGTCTCAAACTTTGATTTACTGTATATTTAGTTGGATAATGAAGAACCCCATATGCCAATTTTCGACCTCAACTGTAGATGGACGCCACTGACACGAATTTTTGACCAAGAGACCTGAGGAAGATGAATTTTTAAAGAAACAAATTGGAACCCGAGCTCTTGAAAATTGGGGAAGAAGACTTCAAATTGGGTTCCTGGGAATGAAAAATGACCATAAACTTTACTAAGTAACTTTACTAAAGTTTAGAAAAAAAAATTTAAAATTGAAAATCTAACGGGCTCTTGAAATTCTGAATTTGTAATGAAAGAATTATTAAAGTCATGTAATTTTTCACATTTCTTTTTTAAAGTCATTACCAATTCAGCCACTTTGCCTCTGTAATTTTCACATTTCTTGGAAAACTAAGAGTTACAAGTGCTTTATCATTAATGTTAAGTAATGTATTTCTTTTTCCAAGTAAAAAAATGGGAGGTAAAGCCATTGTAACTCTTAGTTTTCCGAAAAAAACATCAGAACAAAGGTGAATGTGAAAGAATTATTAAAGTCATGTTCAATCCCATATTCCCATGTTTCTAGATGTGTTTGTATAATTTTCAATTAATTTATTTATGTTATATTATAATTGCCAATTACTCAATTAGGTTTTCAAATTTCAAATTCATGCCATGGGACTATGAGTTGTTAGTGTTTGTATAATTGTGTTGATTGAAAATTGAAATTGGTAATTGTGTTGCTTGAAAATTGAAATTGGTAATTGTAATTGTGTTGCTTGAAAATTGAAATTGCTTGAAAATTAGAATTGACAATTAATTCATGTATTTAATTTAATTAGGAAATGTCAAGTAATTTAATTCATGTATTTAATTTAAATTTATCCGATTACATGAATGATATGACGTTCGTGTTTTGTACCCCCAGTTTGAAATTCCTGGGTCCGCCACTGCTTTGATTAGGTACACATTTTGTGTTGCTGTTGGAGAAGAAGATGTTACTGCACACTTCAAGAACAAAAAACTGATTAGACTGTAGTTTTGTACTAGTTTATGTAATGTGTTTAGAAATGTTTATGTAATTGTTTAGAATTATTATATCTAAAACATATGTAGTTTGTACTAGACATATTTTGTCTTTGATTAGGTACACATTTTGTGTTGCTGCTGGAGAAAAAGATGTTACTGCACACTTCAAGATCAAAAAACTGATTGACTGTAGTTTTGTACTAGTTTTTCTACTAGAAATGTGTTTAGAAATGTTTATGTAATTGTTTAGAATTATTATATCTAAAACATATGTAGTTTGTACTAGACTGTAGTTTTTGCATCAAGTTTCCATGAGTCTTACAATTATTAAATTTAATATTTCTTAATGGATAGTTGTTTGCCTATGTAGTTAATATTTCTTAATCTTTATCCGATCTAGCGTCAATTCTATTTATGTTATATTTATAAAAAGGATGAAAAAATGATACTTTTTTGCAACTTAAATGTTGCTAAACTTCATAAAACAATTATAGTAGAAAGAAAGAATTTGAAAAATTACAGTTTGTAAGTTAAATTGAAAGAATTTGAAAAAGTACATGCATGGTATTTTAAATATAACAAAAATTGAAAGAAAGACTAATATTAATATAAAACATGCATAAAACATACAGTTTGTAAGTTATGTGTTACTAAAAGCTATAAAACCGTTACTACTTTCATAAGTTTGTCTAAAGATAACATTTGCTTTCATTTATCTAAAGATAACACTTGTCCAAAGACTAATATTACTACTTTCATAAAACCACAATTTGTTTAAAGATAACATTTGCTTTCATCACAAAAACTAACATCATAATAAGGTTACATCATATAAAGAGATTACACAAAAGAGTTTTTCAAAGACAACATTTAGTTTCATCATATCATCTTCTTCTTTCCTTTATCAACATTAGCTTTCTTCTTTGCTTGCCCAACATTAAGATTGTCAAATTCTTCCAATCCTAAGTCAAATGATGGATAGTCAATATTAGAAGCTCTTGTCCTAACATCCTTAAGTTGATCAACCAGATCATCAATTTCTTTCCACACATTAGGATTAGAAAGCCATTGTGAAAGTGTTGGTGATAAAGAGTCTTTCCGCTTATTCTGCCGACTTGAGGTTGTTGTGGCTTCAGTAGCCCTTGCTTTCAATCTCTTGAAGTTATTCATATGATATTGAGTGACAATATCAATATTCCTTTCATCTTAACTAATTCCTCAACAATTTCCTGATAAAAAGTAACATAAAAAATCACAAAAGAAACAATAAATTATAGATCAGTAACATTTGATAAACAGTCAGTAACATAAACATGAAAGTGAACTTAAAACATGAAAAATTAAAAAGTCAGTAACATTTGATAAACAGTAAGTAACATAAACATGAAGTTTAGTAACATAAAAAGTCAGGAACGATATAATCAACCATCAGATTTAGCATCTTCATGCCCTTAATAAAAAGTCAGAAAATCCTATAAGCAAACAGATATAATCAACAAAAAAATCCTATGATTAGTTTGATTTAGCATCTTCATGCCCTTAATAAAATATCAGATATAATCAACCATATAAGCAAACAAAACTTGAACTTACAGTGCATCAGATTTCTGGAAAAAATTGTCAAAAACAAACCAATCACTGTATCATTTGTTGAAAATGAACCAAATTACTATTTTTAAGCAAACAATTCAAATATTCGGTATAGCACATAAACATAACAGTAAATATAAATTACTAAAAGTTAACAGTAAATAAACCAATCATTTATAAATTACTAAAAGTTAACCAATTGTGTGATTAAAAAGAAGCTTTTAAAAGATTATAAACAATAAGTGAGTTTTATTTAATTGTTAAAAGAAAACAATAAGTATAGCACATAATATGAAAACTTTAATCACTAAAAAGCAACATGAAAATCTCAGAACGAAACAGTAAATGTCTTAAAAGACATAAAACATAACAGTAAAATAAGTAAACTCACATCTTTTGAGTCATTATGAATCTCTTCATCACTAACTATCTTGTACCCTTCTGACAAGGGAATCGACAAATAAATCCTTTTGAATCACATTTGCTTGTTGAAGATCCACAATGTTCTTGTCCATCTTCTTTGAGGAGATTGGGAAAGTACAAGAATCAAACTCCCCCAGCCCCATGCATCTAGCTTTCAACTCAGACTTGGCTCTCTCTTTCAAAAGATCATATGTCCAATGTTGCACTAGGGGTAATTCTTTGGAAGGCCAAACTCCCCTCATGCTAAAACGGTGATAATATGCCAACTCCAAAATAGTAACACAAACAGGAATGTATTTCAATTCCTTCTTTTGTGCCCTTCTAACATTTTCCCTTAACCTTTTCAAGACCCAACCACACCAATCTAACGACCCTAACGCAGCAACATCCTCTAAAGGCTTAACTAAACTCCAATCCACTTGTGTGTGAGGAGTGGGTGCTAAATATGTAACCATGACATACATAATAAAAAATCGTTTAAAATCAGGACCCCCATCCCTCAAATCAGTGACAATCATATCAAACAACTTTTGAGAAGAAATTTCCCTACTTTGACAATTTAATTTCTCCCTCCACTGCTCAATCAAGTAGGTATCAGGACTGTTTTTTTCTTTGCCTAGAAGTTTCAATAACAGGATTTGAATGACTTATTGGCAAACCAAAAATGTCACAGACATCAAATGCTGTTATTGTAAACTTAGTTGTATCATTTACAATAAAAACACTTGTTTCTGTGTCATATTGTTGGATTAACCAACGCACAATCCCATGAAAACTTTTTAACAAATTTACATGTAACAACCCTTCAAAACCAATTTCTTTTAAATCTTCTTTTTGTTTGACAGACATCATATCACCCAACATCATAAGTCCCCCAGCATTCTAAAGCAAATGAAAAGATTCTTTTCCCTGCCACGTAAATTATAAATGTTACTAACAACGAAAACTAATCAAAAAGCAACAAAATTATCATCAATAGCAACTCACTTAAAACATGGGGTACACAAAAAAGATGTCAACTACAAATTAATATTTACACCTCTTTGAAAGAGATGGAAATCAAATGCACAATATAAGAGCAAATTAATCCACGTTTCTATTAAAAACCTAAAAAGTCTTAAAATCAACATTACTAAACTCAAATTATGATCATGTTAACTGGATCAATTCTACAACAACATTTCTTGTTGGGTGTAATTTAACTGGAGCAATTATGATCCAATGTTAACTGGATCAATTATAGAAAAACATAAATCAATTTCAAAAAGCAGGGCATAATACTATAAATAACAACCAAAACTAAGCAAAAAGAAACATAATTATCATAATTATCATTTCAAAACATAATTATGATAACAGCAACTCAGGTAAAAGATATCACAATTTCTGATTAATCACTCGTCAAGGAGGAATAACAATAACAGATGAAGATGCAACATTCTGCTTCCGGACAGAAGCTTTAGCTTTTTGAGAAGCTAACCTTAACTGCAAAGCACGACTTCTAGTCAACCTAGAAGGCGATTGAATTTGAACAGCTAACAAAAAACAAAAAAAAAATATTTTAAAGAAAAAAAAAAACTGTATATAACTTAATTTGTTAAAACGCAAACCTGTTATTTGTTTTCTTTGCCTTTGATTAAACAATTTTCATCTTTGGTTCAATTCTATATAGAAAAAACAAAAAAAATTTAATTACAATAAACACAAATTAAAAAACAACATGAAAAAGTATAAAGTAAAAGAAACAAAAAAAAAACCTTTTTCTTGCATTCTCACTATCATCACTTCCCGATTCTGATTGATTTTGATCATCAGATGAAGATTCACTTGAACTTGTAACTAGTAAAAATCTCGGATGAAACAAGCTTTGAACTTTTTTCATAGTTTAAAATCATAATACAACACAAGAAAACAATAAATATCTGGAAAGTAACACAAATTCAGATTAAATAATTAAATAATATATAAAAATAAAAAATAAAATTTATACCTTTAACTGCCTCCTTTCCTTTTTTTTCCTTTGTTTCTGACGTACAACCTCTTCCACCTTCACTTGCAAGAACTTCCAGCTCTATACATAACAGTATATAGCTTCAAGTTATAATACACAATTAACAAATATCTTGAAAAGTAAAAATTATCTTAGAATTGAATACCTTGTTCAGGTACATCATTAACATTAACTGGTTCACGTTCCTCATCAACATTAGCTGGTTCACGTTCCTCATCAACATTAGCTGGTTCACCTTCCTCAGCATTAACTTCTTCAAGAATTTCATCTTGATTTTCCTCATCATCATTATCTGGTTCACCTTCCTTTTCATCTTCCTCAATTTCTTCCGGCTCGCTCGTTACCGATTCATATTCAGAAATAGAGTCGTCATTTCCTTGCTCATCAGCATTACCTTCATACAATAATTAAAAAAGTAACATGAATCTCAAATAAAGCACAGCAAAAAGATTAAATGTAACTAATATAAACAGCTAACGCAAAAAGTTTCATCATCACATTTGCATTCTCATCAGATTTGAGAGCATCTACAATTAGGCATTCAACTTGACAATACTCATAAAATTTAACATACGTATAAATTTAGGCAGTAGTTAAAAGCAACATGTATTTCACATTAAGCATAGCAAAAACTAATTAAAAAGAACATTAAAGTATGCACTTTCATTTGCACGATCTGAAATTGGTCTAGCCTCAACTGTGATAAAACTATTATAAACTTATATTAGTTTCATGAAATCTAACTAAAATATAATTATTTAATGAATTTATTTTATAATTGCATACCGTCTTTCGAGTGATCATATGAAGTTTTATC
>JAAKBH010001313.1:0-10000 GCA_019776075.1 Amaranthus palmeri | reverse complement strand
CTTATCGGTCTGAACTCATCTATCGATGTTGGATTAGTCACTTTGGGAATCAGAGCAACCCATGTAACATTAATCTCTCTAGCATCTGCACCTGTCTGTAGGAATTGTATTACAAATTTGTAGATATCCTCTGCCATCGTATCCCACATTTCTCTAATGAATTTAAAATTAAATCCATCGTATCCCGGTGCTTTATCGATCCCACAAGCCCATACAACATTTTTTACTTCCTCTCTACTTGGTAAGATTTCAAGTTGATGTGCTTGCTCATCATTGAGCACATTATGTTCTCCCAAATCAAACTCCACCTCTGGTGTATCATCACAAGCAAACCGGTTTGTGACATAGTTCACTAACTCCCTTTTGAGATTTGAGACCCCGCTTATCATTCTTCCCCCAATCTCAAGCTTTGTAATTTCGTTCCTCTTTCTTCTCATAATAGTTGTTGCATGGAAGAATTTGGTGTTGTGGTCTTTCAAGCTAAAGCCATATGAACGGGCTTTTTGTCTCCAGTTTCTTTCCCTTCTAACTAGCCATGTATTGAGGTGACTTTGTGCCGCTCTCATTCTAGCTGTTTCAACATCATCAAGAGGCCTTTGTTCTCCAGTTTTCTGTAGGTCATGGATTGCATTTTCAAGTCTACTAATATTATTCTCCATATCCCCAAATCTTTCTTTACTCCAACTCTTTATAGGAGCTTTCAGAGTTTTCAACTTGTTATTCAAGCTAATGTTTGGCAACTCATTCCATTCTTTGCACACCATTTTCTTGAACTCCGGGTTTGTGAACCAGTAATCAAAATTGCGAAACGGTTTTGGACCCCAGTTTGTATGACTTTCCAAAGATAGGAGTAAAGGATTGTGATCTGAGAAGCTTCTTTGTAACCCTTCAAGTTTTAATTCAGGGAAGTTTACAAGCCATTCATCGTTGCAAACACATCTATCTAGTCTACTCTGTGATTGGAGTCTTCCCCATGTGAACTTGATACCGTGCAAAGGGATGTCAATCAATTGTAGCTGCTGAATCCAATTTGCAAAATCCCTCATACCCCCATCAATTCTACTTTGTCCTATTCTTTCATGGCAATGAAGAATCTCATTGTAGTCACCCATAAGCAGTACTGGTTTCCCTAAAGATTGCACACGGTCCTGCAGTTCTTCATACATTTGAAACCTGCCAAGTCGATCACAAGGACCATATACTATGCCAATACAACAGTTAAAGTTATTCTTAACAATGTGTCCATCCAACAGGATCCATCTATTCTCCACTATTTTCTGATTTACACTAAAGAAAGAAGGGTCCCAAATTGCAAGAATACCCCCACTATGAGTTTCGGATGCACGTGACTCACACCATTCAAAATCATCCCTCCCCCATAACCGCCTTATTCTTCTTTGAAAGGAGTTTCGATGTTTTGTTTCAATTAGCCCCACTAGTGAGATTTTATTTTTTGCAATTGTTTTTTTAATGCTAATGGTTTTCTCCCCACAACCAATACCCCTAATATTCCAGACAAGCATATTCATAATGAAACAACAAGATAAAACACCAAGACAAGATACTTACTAACAACCCACATTTGGGTTTTTTGCCTCCAAGAGTTGTATGCGCTTTGATTTCCTTAGCTCCCCAATCATAGCTTCCTCATCTGTTGCTGTAATGCCAAGCATTCTTGCAAGATTCCAGGTTTGCTGAGCTTCGTCTGTGTCATTTACTGGGGTTGAGGGTACATACAATGGTTCCGGTAGTGAGCAAGTCACCTTTTTTGGTCTACCTCTCGACTTCCTGACTTTACTGTTTGTTGTTGTTGCTTTTTTACACGGCATTGACTGCCTGATCATAGTAGCTGGTTCAGTTCCAGAGTACACACATTCTATTGATGCAATAGGGTCATACCAACATTCTTCCAAATGACCACTGTGATTTTCAAAATGCGATGCAATGGGGTCCTCACTGAGTTGCATGGTTTCTGTCTCACTGTTCTGTTTGTGAGATATATTGGAGGCCTTTGTTCTCTGCCATTGACATACTTCTTGTGTAACCTTTGCCCATGACTCTTTTATGCGTGGAGAAGGCACAAATTCTGCATTATTTTCACACATTTCCAGCTCTTTACACCCGTGTATTTGACTGTCCTGTACAGCTTTTGTTACTCCCATTTCACTTTCTGTGTGGCTTACATATTGACCCTCATTCACTACCAAAGTTGGAATCATTCTGATCTCACTGTCGGTTACTGGGACTTCGCAACTTTCATCACTAATCTGCTGTGTATCCATTGCACAATCATCCCTGCATTCACTTTGATTTCTGTCTGGGACCATATCATTTTCATGCCTAAATGTCTCCACATTCAGCTGATGGATATCATTAAGCTGTAGTACCTGCTGGCCATTTGCTTTCATTGGGTTTGTCTGATTCATGCCATCACTTTGATTATTCACGTTTTGGTCTTCCACTACCATTTCTTTATCATTTCCATTTTTTTCCACAACTTCATTCTCCATGGCAGTAGGTATCTCTGCCTCCAAGTCAAGATTATTTTCACTAAACTTACTTGCTAGCCCCCCTTCACAAGTTTCAAGCACATTAACAACACAAGAACCTCCTTTCCATTTTAATGTGACAACTTGTTCAATTCTTTTCATAATTTTGGTTCGGATTAATATTATTGTTGAGGTGAGACTATGTATACCATTGAAAACATGCTTCATTTCTACAATATCTCCCCATATGTTTCCAATTTTTTTAACTGTCTCAAAGCTCCAAACAGTGGGATGCACCCCAATACATTCAACATATGCAAGTCTTTCTAAAAATCGTTCGTTGGGCGACCATCTACGGGCATTGTTAAACACATTTTTGAACGGCGAATTCACTTCTAATGCAGCCAGAACGGACTGCTCATCTTTGAAAAAAATAGCCATCTTAAACGGGCTTAACGCCGATATGTAATCCGTTCCGAGTTCTAATTCATCACATAACGATGCTACATTCTCTACTTCATATGGATGTTCAATATCAATTATAATCGCAAGGTTTAATCTAGTAACCATTTCAGGATTTTCAAGTACATCGATGGTTACCGGATTTAGCTGTGTCGAAGCCCTTATCTCCATTTCTCCATTTCCTTCTTTGTTCCTACCATTCATCGAACCAGCGCCTACTGTAATTGCCTCATCCTCGTCCCGTTCCTTTGACTGTTCGTTTCTTTTCTGCCCCCTAAGAACATCTGAATATGTTCTCGCATCTCTGAGCGCGGGAAATCGAATTTCCCTGTTCCTCCCATTCACCTTCTTAACGTTAGTAGATGTTTTACTAAAAGGTTTGCCATTTTTGTTGTATTTGGCAAAGGACACTTGAATTTTCGAGCCCGAAACCGTAGACCCATTCCAGAGTTTGATTGCCTCTTCAGCTTCTTCCATAGTACTAAACCTTACAAAACCAAAACAATCATTTCTATTCTTACGCTGCTTTAGAGATACATAAGCATCCATTATCAACCCAGCATTTGAGAACATAAGTTTCATATCTCTGTTTGTGAAGTCTTGAGGGAGACGGTCCACAAAGAGTGTAACGCCACCACCATGAAGTTGACCCGGCCTAGAAGTGGCAGGCTCTCGAGGCCCACGCCTCCCAATGAGACGGGTTTCCCCTCGATTACCCAGCCACCGTCCAGACAACGGTCGAGAAAGACGTTGATGATTGTTGCGAAATTTGAACTGCTGGACTGTTCGTCTCCCACCGCCACTCTCTCTCACTCTATCTCTAAAAAGAACCATTGTGTTTGTGTTAACCTTGTTCATGTTTGTGAACTGCTCAACCTTGTTCATGTTTGTGAAATGCTCAGACCCAATCTTTTCGTGTTGGCGGACTGCTGAGACATTCCCACCATAGCTATATACTGATCTATGCAGCCTTACTTGATGTCCGGATCCCTGGTCGTTTCTCTGCCGGCCGTTTCTTATAAGTTACAGTGGTAAAACCATCGTGGTCTACCAAGCAATCTTTGGACCTGTTACTGATGGAATCAACTGGGTTTCCTTCGATGCTGTCACTACTGGGGTGTTGATGGTGAGGTTGTTCTCGTGGAACGGGGCGATGGTGCAGGAGGTCTTTCTGGTGGTGTGAAGAACGGTAACCTGGATGAAGACGGTTGTTTTCCAGTTGTTCAAATTCAAATAATGGGCGGCGTTGATGGGTTGTATGACGTTCTAGCTTCTATATATATATATATATATATATATATAGAAGCTAGAACGTCAGACAACCCATATATATATCTATATATATATATATATAATATCTATATATATATATATATATATATATATATATATATATATATATATATATATATATATATATATATATATATATATATATATAATATATATATATATATATATATATATATATATATATATATATATATATATATATATATATATATATATATATATATATATATATATATATATATATATATATATATATATATATATATATATATAATGAAAACAAAAGTTAGGCACACTTGCTAATTAATAAAAGTTAGGTGGACAATCATTTTTGCTCGCCTGGGCTTTGTACCAGCCCAATTTGGAAGTGGCCACACATTAAAACAGAAAGTAGCGAGTAGAAGGAACATTTGAGATACATAAGATTGTTAATCAAAAAAAATAAAAGAATAAGAGTCAAATCAAAGTTTTCCAAAAAAAATAAGCGTCTGGGGGATTTTGACTAAAATCGTTGTTGCATGCAGCGATTTCAGGCCCAAATGGGCTCAAGTAAAGTCGCTCTTGGGCCCAGCGATTTCCAAGTAAGCAAACCTGGAAATCGCTGCAGCCATCAGCGATTTCCAATTTATGTGAATTAATTTTTTTTTTTTTGCTTTTTGTTGTAGTATAAAATCGCTGCGGCCTGCAGCGATTACCCCTGTAAATGATTCAATTTTTTTTTTCTCTACAACACCGTATATAAGTACCTACAATTAATCAATATATCAACTTTCATCACTTCCCCTTCAAGCACAAAACATAAACCAATTATATAATATTACATATATACAAATCTATACAATGTTATACATATAGTCTAAGAATCCGCAGTGGGTGTATTACCCTCATAAATAGTGTCTAGACTAGGATAAACTACAGGTGTACCCTCACTATCTGATTGTTGATAAAGCCTAACGTTAGTTGGATGAACTGGTGATACATAAGAACACTCGCCCTGAGACGTGCCAGGAGCTGTCGGACGTACACTGAGTGTATATGGCGATTGTTGATCATTTGACATCCCTGGAGCATCTGCTTGTGTGGAAGAACAAGGAAAATCATCTTGCGGTAATGGTTGAAGCATATGCTCATATCCAACGCCTACCATCACACTATCGCACCTTCTGACTACTTCGATTGACTGTTCGTGGCATACATGTCACTGTGAGTGCATGTAGTCACGAATGCTCAACATTTGTTGCGTCTACAAAAAAACAATTTCAATTCAACATTAGGTTAACATTAAACATTATATTAATTATATAAAACGTAAAGCGACATGACTCACAAGGACATGTAATGGCACGCCAGAGGGCATGTAGTTCAGTGGGGGTGGTTGGTTTGGTACATATCCTCGACTGATGAATCGCCTGGTGATTCCACAATATCAGATGAGATAGTCATCGTAGAAATCCATCGGTTCATCAATATCATCACCCTGCACCACATAATCTTCACGTTCATCCTACCCCTCTATGTACCTTCGGTGATACGCAGCCCAGTGCACCGTGGCTTTCCCCCTACGGTCCACCTCGTGAAGCTGGCTATGGTCTTCAGGTGGACCAGGCCTAGTCTGGTGCAAACCATACTGACGCATGACCCGTTCAGGGTAGTGGTACTCAACCACGTCAAAAAATATCATAGGTGTTCGAACACGCACTACTACAAATCATCACTTGTGCCACTAATTATGCCACGGGAACTCAAAATTCGTGGCAAGTTTTGATCTTGCCACGGGAAAAATAGGTTTCAAGACAATATCACAACCATACCCAAGTTTTTTGCCACGGGTAAATATAATCGTGGCAAAGATGCACTTGTGCCACAAGTTATGCCACGGGTAAATATATATCGTGGTAAACAAACACTTTTGCCACGGGTAAATTAATATCGTGGCAAACATGCACTTGCGCTACAAATCTTGTCACAGGAAATTTATTTTTTTTTGTGGCAAACAGAAAGTTGCACCAAAACTTATGTCACAACAAAATATTTATCTGACAAAAAATTTGTGCCACAAATTATGTCTCGGGTTCGTTTGGGATGATCAGTGCGATGAAGCTTTTAGGATATTGAAGACACGACTAACTACCGCACCTATTCTAGCACTGCCAGATGGAGAGTCAGAGTTTGAGTTGTACACTGATGCGTCGAAGAATGGTCTGGGGTGTGTGTTGATGCAGAATGGGCGCGTCATTGCTTATGCTTCACGACAGCTAAAGACCCACGAGGTCAATTACCCGACACATGACATGGAGTTAGCTGCGGTAGTCTTTGCTCTTAAGATTTGGAGACATTATCTGTATGGTACAAATTTTAGGGTTTTGTCTGATCATAAGAGCCTGAAGTTCATATTCACCCAGAGGGAGTTGAATATGAGGCAACGACGATGGCTAGAGCTGATTGCAGATTATGACCTAGAGATCCGATATCATGAGGGGAAAGCTAATGTCGTTGCTGACGCTTTGAGCCGGAAAGCTATACATAGTTTGTGTAGCGCCTTGTCCAGAGTGCGTTTAAGAGAGGAAATCGAGGAGATGGGCATTGAGTTAGTAGATCATGGGCTTGTGGCATCGATTATGGAGGTGATGTCTGATTTGTTTGAGGAGATTAGGATGAAGCAGACTGAGGATACACACCTGGTGGAGAAGGCATCACTAGTGGTGGAAACACCCGACCCACATTTTAGCATACACGAGGATGGTAGTCTGAGATACGACGATAGATGGTGTGTCCCTAACGACGCAGACCTACGTACTCGTATTCTAAGGGAAGCGCATAGTTCATGTTTCTCCGTACACCCGGGCACGGACAAGATGTACCAGAATCTTAGGAGAACATTTTGGTGGCATGGTATGAAGAGGGACGTCGCTAGCTTTGTTTCCAAATGCCTGACCTGCCAGAAGGTCAAGATAGACCACCGTCGACCTCAAGGGTTGCTCCACCCTTTGCCGATACCCGATTGGAAGTGGGAATCGATATCGATGGACTTTGTGTGTGGGTTGCCTAGGACTGCAAAAGGCAACAATATGATTTGGGTTATAGTTGATCGACTGACCAAATCAGCGCATTTCATTCCGATGAAGGATACTTGGAACAAGCATCAGTTGGCTTTAGCATATCGCCAGCAAGTGGTGAGACATCACGGAGTCCCTCGAGACATCGTGTCAGATAGAGATGCTAGGTTTTTGTCTAACTTTTGGCAAAAGCTACAGGATTCTTTGGGTACTGAGTTGCGTATGAGCACCGCGTTTCACCCAGCTACAGACGGACAGACCGAGCGGACTATACAGACACTTGAGGATATGTTGCGAGCTTGTGTCCTAGATTTTGGGGGTTCATGGGACGATAAGTTGGATATGATAGAGTTCTCGTACAATAACAGTTATCATACGAGCATCAGGATGGCACCATTCGAGGCACTTTATGGACGTAGCTGTCGTAGCCCCGTTTGTTGGGACGATAGTTCAGATACAGTAGCTGTGGGACCGCCTTTGATTCAGGAGATGATCGAGCAAGTCCAGCTGATACGTAAGAGGATGAGAGCAGCTCAGGATAGGCAGAAGAGTTACGCAGATCAACGACGTCGACCTCTTGAGTTTCGAGTCGGAGATAAGGTCTTCCTGCGAGTTTCACCGACTAGAGGTGTGATGAGGTTTGGGAAGAAGGGAAAGCTCAGTCCGAGATACATTGGACCGTACGAGATCCTGGAGCGCATAGGCGAGGTAGCGTATCGACTTGCGTTACCTGCGTCTATTGAGCGAGTGCATGATGTATTTCATGTATCTCAGCTAAGGCAGTACATTCGAGATGATTCGCACGTTCTACAGCCCGAGCAGCTGAGTTTAGATGACACCTTACAATATGAGGAGACTCCCGTACAGATCTTAGATCGGAAGACGCGCGATACACGTCAGGGTAGCGTAGCGATCGTTAAGGTGTTATGGTCGAATCACGTCACCGAAGAGGCCACGTGGGAGGCTGAAGATGCTATGAGACGTGATTACCCTTGGTTGTTCGCTCAGGTATTCTATGTTTTATCGTTTTATAGTTGTTGCATCTCCTTAGTCTTAGCGAGTTAAGTTCGGGGACGAACTTTATTCTAAGTTGGGTAGAATTGTAAGATTTTAGATTAGTACTAAGTCTTGTTGTTGCCAGTCCTTAAGTTTGGTTGGTTGTTTGGTTAACGTAGTCAGTTGGCGAATGCAAATTCTTTTAACACACAAAATATGAGAATTAAACATAGTTGTATGTTTGCTGGTCTTTTGTGTATGTGTTTGAAACTTGGTTTAACTTCGAGGGCGAAGTTTATTTCAAGTTGGGTAGAATGTAACATTCGAGAAATTTAATCGAAAATTTAAAATAAATAAAATAATAAAATAAATTATATAATTCGATATTGACACGTGGAGTGCGGATATTTATATGGGCTAGTATAATAATAATAATAATAATAATAATAATAATAATAATAATAATAATAATAATAATAATAATAATAATAATAATAATAATAATAATAATAATAATAATAATAATAATAATAATAATAATAATGATAATAAATAAATAAATAAATAAATAAATAAATAAATAAAAATAAATAAACAAAATCACTCCTCACACGCACAAGGAAACCCACCCAAACCCACCATTTCTTGTTCTCTTTTTTTTATGAAGACTAACATCTTCGAAAGTCTTCCTTCATCACCTTCGTACATTTTCTTCAACATCTCCGAACAATTTGATTCCGCCATTTTAATTCGAACAAGGTTAAATTCATCTCATTTACCTCTTCCTTTCGGTTTTCTCCGAAATTAGGGATTAGAGTCTTTTGCTCCTGCATTCGAAAATTAGGGCAAACGACTACCATCATCTCCTTTTCATTTCTTGCGGGATTCTCCAAGGTAAATGAGCAATCCTTCTTTAACTTTGATTGTTTGTATAAATTAGGGTTAATTATTCTTTCTTTCATTGAATTCGAACTCTAACCTTTGTAGACAATCGATCTGGCTTCTTGACCTGGATTCTGCCGATATACGGTGAAGTGAGTGAGTCTGATTCGGTGTTTTAGTCTCAAGATTTAAGTCAGAACAGTAGTCATTTAATCTGGTATTTTTGTTCGCTCATTGCGGCTGTCAAAGAGAAGGTAAATCCTTCTTTATTCTCTTTTATCTTCCTTAATATTATACTCTTATTTGTGATACCCATTAGTATATTCTTTAAAATCATGTATTAAACCTAATTTTGATGAATCTTTAAATTATGAGTTAATTAGTTATGAGTCGTATTAAGAAATTAGAAAAGTGTGTTATTAGTAAGTGTGTGTGATGATGATAATTTAATCTTAGTTGATTTTAATAGTAGATTATGTAATGTCTTGATTTTATAAGGTTAGTGGTGTATATGTGGATTATGAGAATTATGGAAATGGTAAAATGTTGCATAATTTGAGGTTCTTGATTGAATTAGTGGAATTTTGTAGAAATCATTGATTGTGGGATAAAAATACCGATTTTATATTAGTTGGATAGTTTGATATTCTTGAACGGATTATTGGATTCTTTTGAGGGTTATTGATTTGAGTATACATGAAAAATTCTTGAGTATTGGATTATAAAGTCTTTATGGTATACGAATTGGACTAAGTGACCATTAGTAGTAAATTATTGGATCTTGGGATAAGTGTTGAATCTTGCTTGTTTGTATGAAAATAT
>JAAKBH010001312.1:0-26440 GCA_019776075.1 Amaranthus palmeri | reverse complement strand
ACGGCCTAGAGGTAGGCCCAAACGGGTGGCATGCTCGTTACCGGATACTCTATCAGTACCATCGACACCCCTCCTTGGCTCTTTGGAGGCGACTGACACATGGCAAGCAGCATCGCGAGTCGGAGTTGGATGTCGAAGCACGAATGATGTACACGAGGAGCTACGGAGGATCTAGACGTGTACAAATCATGGAGGCGAGCACCCCGGCGACATCCCGGTAAGGTGCTTACTATATCTGGTGTATTTGTTATTTTTATGAGTATTATGTGCTGGAATGTCCGGGGTTTAGGGCGGGGGGAGAAGTGTATCACTATTCGAGACTTGATTAGAGTACATCGGGTTGCTATACTGGGTCTAGTGGAAACAAAACACAGGCGGTCAGTTTACTCGTAGGGTTCGTCGGCTATGGGGTAGTGATGGGTATGACTGGTGTGAATCATTGGCGTCAGACACTCATAGTGGGGGCCTTATTGGTATCTGGGATACAAATATCTTTCGAGTGTCACAGCAACTCATTGGGGACAGATGGATACTCCTGGATGGACATATTGTGAGTCATAACTTCAGCTGTTGTATAGGCTTCATCTATGGTCCGACTGATCGTGTAGGTCGAAGACAGATGTATGATTCACTAAGTGTGTTGTTGAGTAACTTGGGCAAACTACAATTCTTATTGGTGACTTTAATGAGGTCTTGCATTCAAGGGAGAGAATGGGAGTAGCTAGGAATGACCTGAGTATGCGTGAGCTCAATGATTGGATCCAGACTCTTCAGCTTATTGATATACCCTTGCATGGGATCAGGTTTACATGGGGTAGAGCGACTTCTCAGAGTAGGCTGGACAGATGCTTCTGTAGTGATGAGTGGATTACTACTTTCCCGGATTTGAGGTTGGATGGGCTACCGAGGAGTTTTTCTGATCATAACCCCCTTCTCTTGTCTCTTACAAATAGGGTTAATTGGGGTCCAAAACCCTTTCGGATGTATGATTGCTGGTTCCTTCACCCAGAGTTTAAGCAGTTTCTTAGTCGTGAGTGGGTGAGTCTTCCACATGTAGATATAGCCACCAAACTGAAGGTTCTAAAAGGTCCCTTAAGATTGTGGAGCAAGGAAAATTTGAGGGCATGGATCACAAAATCCGAGTACTGGAACAAGAGGCCCATGACCTACACATTAAGGGTGAATCTGGTACATTAGATGCAGTGGACTCCGCCAGACTTATTGCCATACAAAACCACCTCTCTATGTGGATGATTAGGAGGGAAAGATTCTGGCGACAGAAGGCTCGAACATATGGTCTGAGCATGAAGGATCACAACACTAAATTCTTCCATGCTTCGACTATGATTAGGCGTAAGAGGAATGAGATCACTCAGCTCATGATAGATGGGCGTCTGGTATCTGGTGTTGAGGAGTTGAAGGGGAGATAAATAGACATATCATGGCACGTTTTTCACAAGAGGAAGTCCCTGAGTTGACTTTTGATTTGAGGGACCATCCTAAGGTCTCAGAGGACCAGGTTAGTTTTCTAGAGGCTAGGCCATCGAGGGAGGAGATCAAAGCTGCTGTATGGGCATGTGGTACAGACAAAGCCCCAGGATATGATGGTTTTAACTTCAGAGGCATTAGGGAAATGTGGGATACGATTCAGGAGGATGTCTACCAGTTTGTTTGGGACTTCTTGGATAATGGGACCAATGCCAGAGCAGTTAATATCACATGGGTCACACTGATCCCCAAAGTTGCCTGCCCAAGTTCCATTGATGATTTCCGGCCTATCAGCATGGTAGGGGCACTATATAAGATAGTGTCCAAACTTCTCTCATTACGTCTGCGGGAGGTTATAGCGCCATTAGTCGATGAATCACAAAGTGCCTTCGTGAGAGATAGACAAATTTTAGACGGGGTACTTATAGCCAATGAGGCGATTGGTTGGCTGAGGAGGAAGAAGGTTCCGGGGGCCCTACTCAAGCTCGATTTCCAAAAGGCTTATGATTCCGTCCGTTGGGCCTTCCTTGAGCAGACCATGGTGCAGCTGGGTTTTGGCAGTCGATGGATCAGATGGATCATGCGTTGTGTTAGCACTGCGTCCTTATCAGTGCTGCTTAATGGATCACCTCTTAGACCGGTGAAGATGGAAAAAGGTCTAAGACAGGGGGACCCACTATCCCCTTACTTGTTCCTTTTGGTTAGTGAGGTACTCGTTACTTTACTCAAGAGGGCAGAGCATTTGCAGATGATTGAGGGTGTCAAAATTGGCACAAACAGGGTCACTCTAAAACATCTCCAGTTTGCTGATGACACCCTGATCTTTGTGCCCAGGGATAATAGGGTGGTCTTGAACTACTTCAGAATACTAGATGTGTTTGCCATCATGTCAGGGTTGAAGTTGAACTATGGTAAGTCTACTATTATCTCTTGGAGCCCTTCTGATGTTGAGTGGGCACGATCTATTGCTAGGAGCGTTGGGTGTTGTCATAAGGCCTGTCCTGTCACATACTTAGGCATGCCACTTGGGGATAATATGAGTAAGTGTGCTGCATGGAAGCCCATCCTTACCAAGATTGAAGGGAAGCTCTCATCTTGGAAGACTAAGATACTCTCTCGAGCTGGAAGGCTCACAATGATCAAGAGTGTCTTGAATAGCCTTCCCATATACTATATGAGCATGTTTCGCATGCCCAAAGCAGTTGCCCACCAAATTGTTCAGCTGCAACGCCGTTTCTTCTGGGGTACTAAGGCGAATGATTATCTGGTTCCCCCCTCAGTCAAATGGGACACGATTCAGCTACCGAAGGACTTAGGTGGATTGGGGGTGGGTAACATTCTCCACAAAAATCTAGTACTTCTCTTCAAATGGTGGTGGAGATACTCTGGTACGGATAATATGCTGTGGAAGCGCATTCTCATGTCGATACATAACATTACGGGCTTGAAGGCATCATCAGCATCCTTTGGTGGCATTCGTAGGGGTGTTTGGGCACAAATGATGTCAAATGATGCTGATACAGTGCGTATTCGTGAGATTGTTGAAGATGGTCTCCAAACCATAGTGGGTGATGGGAGTTCGACGAGCTTTTGGCATGATAAGTGGAGCTCGACTGGTCCGTTGAAGTTAATGTTCCCACGATTATTTCGTGCTTCTACGCAGGAGGATGCTACAGTTAGTCAGATGGGAGTATGGATTGATGACCAGTGGTTGTGGAGATTTCAGTGGAGGAGACAGTTGTATGATTGGGAGATTGAGGATCTAGAGCGTCTACTCCTAAGCTTAGCCCCACACCACCCCATACCTGATCAGGTGGATGGTATCTCTTGGCATGGCACAGATGGCTCTCGATATCCAACCAAAGAGATTCTGGAGAAGTTGTATTCGTCGTATACTCCGGTGCTGTCACAGGAGTTAACCTCGTACATATGGAGCATTAAGCTTCCCCCTAGGGCAAAGCTGACTGTGTGGCTGGCTTGCTTGGAGAGACTGAAAACAGGGGATTGGTTGGCTCAGAAAGGCCTACTTGATCAGACTAGTGCCTTATGCCCTTTCTGTACAGGGGATCAGGAGACTAATGCACATATCTTGTTTTCATGCCCATTCTCTTGGAAGGTTTGGATGGGGGTCCTTCAATGGTGGGGCCTCTCCGGGGTACTGCCCAATCGCTGTGACTCTTTCATTTTAGCCTGGAGAGGTTTAGCGCCTAAGAGACGACGGGGGGAGATTTGGAAGTTAGTATTGGGGTGTGTGCTATGGTCGCTTTGGTTCGAACGTAACAGGGTTAAGTTTGAAGGCAAAGTCCCCGATGTGGCTTACTTCCTATACACTTTGAAGGTGAGGGCGAATCTCTGGGCGAAGGAATTGCTTGGGATGGAGATGCCGACGATGTGATCAAGCTGTGGTGCTGCTGCTGAACATAGTTTTGTCTTCAATCTGTAGCCCATTTGTATAGGCATGGTGTTTACTTTTGTATCTGAATTGGTGTTTGTCTTAGACTAGATTTTCAGTTTTGGGCATAGACCACCCCTATGCTTTGTTTGGGTGGACTGGTCCTTGGGCCTTAACTCCAATGGCTTTTTCCCCCTCGCGGGGTTTTTTATGCCGGCGGTGGTAAGATCCCCAAGTCCCAGTTTCGAGGTATTTCAGTATTAATAAAATCATTCCAAATTTTCAAAAAATATATATATATATATATATATATATATATATATATATATATATAATATATATATATCTATATATATATATATATATATATATATATATATATGTATATATATATATATATATATGTATATATATATAAATATATATATATATATGTATATATATATATATATATATATATATATATATCTATATATTATATATATATATATATATATATATATATATATATATATATATATATATATATATATATATATATATATATTAAAACAACCGTGTAAACTGAAATTGTAAACTTCAATATTTTTTTTGGGAAATTATCATTGGTGCCCTTGAGGTATGCGTTTTTATCAATGGTGTATAAACGTATTTTTTTATTCCAATGGCACCCCTGAGGTTTAGTGGTAATTACAACCGTGACCTTTTTATGTATTTTCCGTTAAAATTCCGTTAAGTTTCGAAATTAACCTAACTAGGATTTTCTTTTTCTTCTCTTCTTCACTCCTTGCATGGCTGTCTTCCATGGCTGCCATTTCTTCAAATCTTCCATTTTCTTCAATTTTATAGACATGAATATGATTGTTTTCGCTTTGATTTGTTTTCCATGTGTGAATGCATATACTTGTGAATTAACACATTAAGCTGATTGGAGACAGTAAATGAATGAGCGATATGAGAGAGCAATTCAATATTTCATTACATTACAATTATACAAGGGATTGCACAAATAACAAATCTGCAACCCCAAACAACAATAAAATTATAAAAATTGTAAAAATTGTAAGTAAAAAAACATATTTTCTCCTATATTCCTCATATCCATCTTCTTGTTCTTCTTTTCTTTGTATTTACCAAAAATTTAGCAGAATTAGACTTAAAACATCAATCCATCTCACAAAACATTGATTGTTTCTTAAACCCAAACCCATCATAGCAGCCCCACAAGAAAATCCCAAAACTCAATCTTTAATTTCTCTTCTACAACTCTATAAACAACAAATGCAGAAACCAAAACCAAGAAAACCCATACAAACAATTCATTTTCTTTACCAATTTCTTTCTCCAAAACAATGTATAAAACCAAACTTGAAGAAATCAACAACACCACCAGCAATGTGTGCAATTGAATTGAGGATGAGTTTACGAGATGCTTGCAACCCAGATCGGTTTTTGCCCCATTTAGCAGAAATTAAGTTGTTATCGAGATTTAATTTGTGTGTTGGTAAAATTAGAGTAGGAGAAGTGGGTTTAATGGAGATTAAGGTCATGGATTGTTGATCAATTTGATACATTTTTCTGTTTGTTATTAATGGAGATTAGGGTTATGGAGATTAAGTCTATACACCGATAAAAACGCATACCTCAAGGGCACCAATGATAATTTTCCTTTTTTTATTTTAAAACTTCTCCTACATTTTTGAGTTTTCATTTTCTTACCTTATTTTTTCCATTTAATTTTTTTTAACGTGAGACATAATGTTTTTTTTAGCAAAGTTACTTTAATTTATGTTCTTGTATTTTAAATTATAAATTCTTTATTTTTTTCTATTTTTTTATTTTTATTATTTTTATTATTATTATTATTATTTTTAAAATGACTCGGATATTACAATAATTTTTAATGAATATAAAGCAATTTCTTTAATTATTGAAGGTAATGACCATTGGAAAAAAAAGGCAGTCCACCAAGACAAAAATCTAGGCAATGAAGTTATATTTTGTGATCAACTCACTCAATATAATACCATTCAAATACAAACCATAAAATATTAACATGTTCAAAGCTGCCAAGGCCTAGACAATGATCACACTTAAACTACCATTTATTGAAAATAGAGCAAAAAGGATAAGTTGATCTTTTTCTTGCGTCTGAAAAGATTGTCTAAGCTAACATATAAGTTAAGGGGCAGTATTACTACAATGCATCTAAATACACTAACCTACTTAACAGCAGAAGCAACAAATTGAAGAATATATATGCAACAGATCAGAATATACAACCACTAGACCACTAAGAAGCAGCAACAAATCAACAACAATTTAATAGCACAAATGTGTTAGGGATGGACTTGTACACTTAAGCTCAGATCAAGTCTGATGCACTCACATATATGCCATAATGTTTTCATTTCTCATCCCAATTATTACACCCAAATTGAGAGTTTCATTCATTCGTAAAACTGCACACCAAAAAACCACTGGTGTCGATTGTCGAACAATAAAAGAACACGTAACCATCTAAGATTTACATATATGTTCAAATGTAGTTCCATGAACCTTTAATAAGAACTTTCAAAAGAACACTCAATATTAGTCCAGATTAAAGAGCACCACAGTTATCATGAAGAAATCAAGAAAGAATTAAACCAATTCAAATACGTTTAACTCAGGCAATAACTTACTGTCGAATGACATATTTTGTTTTTTCTTCATCATTTTGACCCGTAGGAGTTCTACACAAGAAACATCATCATCATCATCATCATCATCATCATCATCATCATACCCAGTATTCCCACACATAGATAGATCTAAAGTTCTACACAAGAAACATATTAGTTAAAATTATGCTTCCGGTGACTTAGATGGCATCACATTTCAAGCAAGAATTGATTTTAATATGCCAAAACCACGAAATTGAGTTTATCCTACACTTTTGAAATTGACAAATTTACCTTGTGAGGAGGCAGGAAACAATGTCAAGACCCAACTAGGTCTCAGGATCATATGAAAATCTACATTTAAACATAAAAATATGAACCTATAACTCTTGTAGATGTCCAGATGTCAATCAGTCATTGGCTTAATTGTTCGAGGTTAAATGGAAAGATGATTCATGTTTCTATTCTCATGAACAATTATACATTGCAATTCAAATTATTCAGCAGCCTTAAGCATAAAATTTATAAATTTTTTACTTCGGCAAATAATGATTTTATATTCAGCACAAGTAAAGAGTATAACTTGAAGAGCTTGGTGTTGTGGCTGATGTTTGCAGTCTCATGAAGTTTGAATTCCAGCTACTTATTTGGATTCAGTGTTGGAAAATAACAAATTTTTAGTCAAAAAATCTATAAATCAAAGAACTCACAAGACCATCTCAACAATCCGATGTAAACAAAAATATGAAGAAACAAATTTAGAGTAAAATCAAAGATAAAAAAAGTCAAATCAGTGAGCATTCATCAAATGTTATGGAAAATCCAACTTTAAAATCAAAACAAACATGAATCATTTTCATAAACCCTAACTGATTGAATTCACAACAAGAAATAAAAAGCAAAATCAATCAAAATTCATTGAATGAAACTATAAACCCAAAATTCAAATAGCAAAGAAACGTCAAAAAAAAAACAAAATCAAAATCACTTACTTGATTCAATTATAGAAAAAGAAACTGTATTATTCAGATAAAAAAAGAAAATTAAAAAATGAAATCAATAATCTTAAGAGAAAGTACCTGAAATTGGAAGAACTGGGAGGATTATGGGTAGATCTGCGAAAATATGATAAAGGATTTTAATAGAGAAGGTGTGAAATGGCGGCAGAAAAGGTGGAAATTAGGGCAAATAATGTTTTCTTTCGCAGGGGGAGAGAGGCGAGGAAGATGGAGTGGTTTCATTATGATTTTCTGATTTTGGCTTTCCTTGAAAAATACATCTTGTCCCGCCTAAATCAGTGAACAATTTAATTTTTTTTATCCCAATTAGGCTAATGCCCATGCTTATAATTGTGGGTAATTATGTTTATAGCCACACTCATAAGCGTGGGTAATTTATAAACCAAATTTCGTATATTTGTCTAGGTATGCATTTCCCCTCACTTATAAGTGAGGTTGATATTATCCCACACTTAATCAGCGTGGATAAATGTAAATATCTTACCACAAGCGTTGGTAAATAAGTGTAGTTTATTCAACTTTTTTTGTAGTGATATTTGGTGGCGTGTTACAGGAAGCGTTGAACTATTAACTTTTGAACCCGCACTCGTACATGTAAAAAGGTACGGGTTTTCCACTATCCATGTTCACACGTGTTAGCTGTATGTTCTACATAAAGCTTATATGAAGAACTTTTTATGGATCGTCGTTTTCGCACTACTAGTTATATGAGGACCTATGAGCCACAATTTGAACCCGTGCTTGACTTTACTCAATGGAGGGAATACATTGGCCTTCGTCTGATTGCTGATGCTAGTAAAGTATCAAAGGGACGTCCACGGAAAAAGAGCTTGGGTAATAAGATGGATGATTGTATTAATAGAGGACTCAAACGTGGCTTATGCAACGGAACAAGACATAATAGACGTAGTTTTACACAACGTCAATGTGGTTAATTTGTATATTTTTCAGTTGAAAAATTTTTATGACGTAGTTTGTAGGACGTTGTCGTACGTTGTCGAACCCACAAAGATTGTGATTAGTAATTTTAAAGATACTTCTAAAATATTTAGAAACTATGCAAGGTAAAAAGATGGGGGAGAAATGAGTTTTGATTATACTACTAAAAACTTAAAAAATAAAATAAGCTTCAACGTAAATTATGTAAAGTAAAAGAGTAAATCAATAAGAGAAAGTAGTAGCAACATGTATTTTAGTCATTGGCAAGATTATTTTTAATCATTGATTAATTACAACTTTTATATGAATAGGCGGCCGTAGGATTTATAGCACCCTAGTAAATCCCCTGTCAACCCTTTTATATTAGCTCACTATTTGTACCCAAGATAGTAAAGCCCTAGTGTTCATTAATCCGGTTTTAATGAATTGACTGCTTTAATTTGTTGGAAGACTTCACCAACCATTAAATTTAATTAAGAAGATACCCTATAACCCAACTAAATTTAATACTATGTAAACTCTAATAATAAAACTGGATGCAGTTATTATTACTAGTTGTTTCTTTAATAAAACTAACTAGACCAAGTTTAATTAATTTTGAAACATTAATTTATACAAGAATAACTATGTGTACCCAATAAAATCAATCTTATATAAATTTAGATATTAAAAGTAGTTTACATAAATACTCAATAGCAAAGTTGTATAAATTAAAGAGTCATTTCAAATCTCATAAAAATAATATGCCAAGACATTAATACACGTTACTACAAAATAAAATTACTCTAAATTAAACATGGTAAAGAAGAGAGAATAAGAAAAATTCATTAGTAAATAAGTTTAATAAAAATAAGAGACATGAAAATATATTTTGCTCTCTGTTTTCTCTTTACTTAATAGTATTATGGGAATGATACACATCATACTTGAATGGCAAAAGCTCTATTTATAGAGCTAAAAGTAAGAAAAAGACAAGAAAAATCAAGTTGTGGCCAATGGGGTTCGAACCCTTGCCAGTTGTAGATATTAAAAATCCTTCCACCAGCTACACTAAGGGTGTGTTTGGATTGAAGGAAATGAAGAGAAAGGAAAGGAAGGGATTTGGAGGGAGGAGATATCCCTTATTTGGATAACAAATTAGGAGGGAAGGAATTTGGAGGGGAGGGATTTGAAAGGAAAACTTGGGCAAATTTTGTTAAGAAGATAATCTCTCCTATAGAGGAAAGATTTGGAAGGAAAACATTTTTCTTCCTTTTCCCTTCCCTTTCCTTCTAAACAAACAATATACACTCTCCCTCCTTATCCATCCCTTTCCTTTCCCTTCCTTTCCTGGAACATGCAAGGTTGTGTTGATTCCTTGATGTTGCACTGAGACAAACCCTGGACAACACTAAGGCTATTGTGCTTCCAATTCCCCTAAGTTCAGAACACAAAGGCCTTCAAGAAACAGATTCTTGAAACTCAGGCCTTGACTGGCTGACCTACAATGGTGGCTTCACTCACCCTCAATGTAAGTCCTCCCCTACCCAGGCTTAGGCTTCACTCACCTAAGTCTAAAGAAGGTTTCCCACAGACTTGCTTCACTCACAAATCTCTAGGATAGAGCTTGCTTCACTCACAAACTCACCAAACAACAATGTTTGAAAGAAAACAGAAAAATGTTGATTAATCGTCAAAAGTGAGTTTTTACAAATGAGAGGCCTCAATATATAGGCTCTCCAATACTGAATAACGGTCATCTTGGGGGTTAAAACAAGATTATCTAAAAAACACCCCACGTGACATACATGTGCAGCTCATTAAAACCAAAAACAGAATAGTTTAAATAGTCTTCAGCAGTTCTGTCCTAACTGTTGACCAGCCCACCTTCAATCAGATGCTGTGGACTCTCCAAGAATGATCAGAGTGGTTCTAGCCCCTTGATGGTTTGGTCCATGTGCCAAGATTCTTGTTCTGCCCTTGGTGAGGTCTAGTTGTCCCCAGTCTTCTCCCAGCAAGTGCACCAAGGTCTGCTGTTCATCAGTTTCCTCTAATGTCATGTCTCTTGTGGTAGGCTTGTCTGTTTGGGCTTGAACCAACTTATTTGGCCTTTCCAAGGGTCCTGGTTGATTGTTATAGCTTGCTAACCCCTTGCTGGTTCCACCCCAGGCCTTGTGGGTCATGGTCTTGCTTCCAAGTGGATTTGGCACAGATGAATAGGTCCAATTTCCCTGCTGATCATGAGTATTTGTCTCTTCTTGTGTTTGATGACCCTTGAAGGTTGTTACTTGATCATTGGGGCCTGGTTTGAGTGTGTTTGTCCTTGAACCATCCTCACATGGTTCAACTCCCCCTTCCTTTGAAAGAATTGTCCTCAATTCCTCATGGCTTTCATAAGGTACCAAATCTCCTATATTGAAAGTGTCAGAGATTTGATACTCATCAGGGAGGTCTATCTTGTATGCATTGGGACCTATCTTCTCTGTGATTTTGAAGGGCCCTATAGCTCTAGGCATTAGTTTGTTCCTTCTCAAGTTAGGGAACCTGGACTTCCTCAGATGAATCCACACATAATCTCCAACTTCTAGTGCTTTTCTAGTTCTCCTGCCTTGGTTTGCTTTCTGCTTGTACCTTTCATTGGCCTTTAGAAGATTCTCCTGGATGGTTTTGTGTAGTTTCATCATGTCCTTTGCTAATTCCTCAGCATTTGTGCTTGCCTTGTCCTGAAATTTAGAGCAAGTTAATGAAATAGGTAATAATGGGTTGGAGCCATACACACATTCAAAAGGGGTGTGTTTAGTGCTGTATCCAGGGCTTCTGTTATAAGCAAATTCTGCCTGGCACAACTTAAGATCCCAATCTCTTAGGTTTTTTCCCACTAAAGTTCTTAGAATGGCCCCCAAAGTTTTGTTGGTCACTTCAGTCTGACCATCTGTTTGAGGATGGCGTGCTGTACTGAATAAAAGCTTTGTACCTAGCATTTTCCAAAGGGTAGTCCAAAAACAGCTAAGGAACTTGCTATCCCTATCAGATACAATGGTTTTAGGGATTCCATGTAAACTCACAATCTCAGAAAAATACAGTCTGGCTACATCCTTGGCATCATCTACTTTGTTACAAAAAATGAAGTGTGCCATCTTTGAGAACCTGTCCACTACCACCATGATAGAATCCCTTCCCCTTTGGGTCCTTGGTAAGGCAACAATAAAGTCCATGCTTAGGTGCTCCTAAGGTTTTTCAGCTACTGGTAAAGGGATGTATTCCCCCTTATGAAAAGTAATCTTGGCCTTAATACATGCCTCACATCTAAGTATGTATTTCCCTATGGTTCCAAGCATTTTTGGCCAAAAGAAATGTTGACCCACCATGTCTAGGGTCTTTTGTATCCCAAAGTGTCCCCCTAAACTCCCCTCATGCACCTCTTTGACTATCAACAACCTCAAAGGGGTTTTGGGTATGCAAAGCCTATTTCCTTTGAATAGAAACCCCTCTTGTATGGAGAACAAGCCTTGTGGCTCCTTTTGGAAGGCTGTATATAAATCCTTAAAGTCAGGGTCAGTAGCATATTGTTCCTTTATTAACTCAAAGCCTAAAACTCTAGCCTCTAGGATGGCTAATAATCCATGTCTCCTGCTCAAAGCATCTGCAATCACATTAGTTTTGCCAGTCTTATATTTGGCTGAAAAATTAAAGGTTTGTAGGAACTCTACCCACCTAGCATGCTTTGGACTTAGTTTGTTCTGACCATGAATGTTTTTTAATGACTCATGGTTTGTATATAAAATGAAAGGCTGTAATTTTAGATAATGTGACCAATGTTCCAAGGCTCTAACCATGGCATAGAACTCTTTATCATAGGTAGAGTAATTTAACCTAGCCTTGCTCAATTTCTCACTAAAATAAGCTATTGGTCTCCCTTCTTGGATTAACACAGCACCTATACAAGTGCCACTAGCATCACACTCAACTGCAAATGGCTTTGTAAAATCAGGTAACTTCAATACAGGGGCTTTACACATAATCCCTTTGATCTGCTCAAATGCTTTCTGTGCCTCATTAGTCCAAGTAAAAACTCCTTTTTTTGTACACTTAGTAATAGGGGCCATGATGGTGCTGAAATTTTGCACAAATCTTCTATAAAATGAGGCTAATCCATGAAATGACCTAACCTAAGTGATGGTAGTAGGGGTAGGCCAAGTCTGAATAGCCTCTATCTTTGAAGGGTTTGCCTTGACTCCCTCTCTGCCTATGATGAACCCTAGGAAGCTTATGTCATGCATCAAAAAACTACATTTTTCCAGCTTGCCATATAGTTTTTGTTGTCTTAACACCTTAAAAAGTTGTTCCAAATGTCCTAAATGCTCACCTACATCTTTGCTATATATCAGAATATCATCCAAGTATACTACTATGAACTTTCCTAGAAAGGGTCTTAGGATCTCATTCATGAGTCTCATGAATGTGCTAGGTGCACCTGTTAGTCCAAAAGGCATTACTAACCACTCATACAGCCCATATTTTGTCTTGAAGGCTGTCTTCCACTCATCCCCCTCCTTCATTCTAATCTGATGATAGCCACTCCTCAAATCCACCTTACTAAACCATTGAGCCCCTGCCAATTCATCTAGCATATCATCAATTCTAGGTATGGGGAATCTGTACTTAATGGTAATGTTGTTGACACTCTTGCTGTCAACACACATCCTCCAGGTTCCATCCTTCTTTGGAACCAACAAAGTAGGCACTGCACATGGACTGAGACTTTCCCTTACATAACCCCTTTGAAGCAACTCTTCTACTTGTCTCTGTAGTTCCTTAGTTTCTGTGGGGTTAGTCCTATAAGCAGGTTTATTAGGTAAGGCAGCTCCTGGCACTAAGTCTATTTGGTGTTCTATTCCTCTAAGAGGTGGCAAACCTTGAGGCAAGTCCTCTGGAAACACATCCTTATACTGATCTAGTAAGTCATGTAGTTCCTTAGGTATAGGTATAGGCTGGCTGACTTCTTTAGTGAATAACAAATAGACTATGTCTCTGTTCTTAATGACTTTATCACAGGCCTTCCAACTGATTAAATGGACTGGCTTCTTTAATGGTGGAGGTATAGCTTTATGGGGTGGCAAAGGAATAAGATCCTTGAGTTTCCCTTCATGATTAAGGGTGTATATGTTGGTGTATCCATTGTGCAACATCCTTCTATCATACTGCCAGGGTCTCCCTAGCAATATGTGACATGCATCCATGTCTAGAACATCACATAGCACTTGGTCTTGATAAGACGATCCTATGGCTAAGGTTATCAAACTCTGCCTATTGACTGATCCACTTGCCTTATTGTCTATCCACTTAAGCTTATAAGGGTGAGGGTGACTCTTAGTCTCTAAATTCAATTCTTGGACCAAGTCTTGACTAACACAATTAGTTTCACTCCCTCCATCTATGATCAAAACACACACCTTTCCCTTAACCTTGCACTTGGTCTGAAAGATGTTTTCCCTTTGGTCAGATTTTTTGGCATTTAAGGTAGAGTGAAAGCTTCTCCTAATCACTAAGCTGTGATGGGTGTCTTGATCTGGGTAAAGGGCCTCCCTATTCCCTGCCTCTTCTTCTGAATCAGTGGTATAAAGAACTAACTCTCCTGTATCAGTCTGAACATAGGTTCCATCAGGGTCTTCTTCTGTGGTTAAAGGCCTCATCTCTTCTTCCCTGCCCTCCACAGTTACTAACATAGTTCTTGGTCTGTCTCTCTCCCTTATCTCATTCCATTCCTGAAGGGTGAAAGCTCTATTGTTTGGACAATCATTTTTGTAGTGTCCTGTTCCATGGCACTTGAAACATACCACATTTTTGTTAGGTGTGACCCCCTTTCCCTTCTGATCTGTATTGGTGTTATGCCTAGGGTTAGGTTGAGTGTTAGTTGGTCTACTGATGGTGGATTGACTCCCCTTGGTGTATGAGGGCCCTGTGCCAAAGAGAGGCTTCTTCTTGGTGTGCTGTTCCAAGAGCAGTGCATGATTGCCTGCCAATGCCACAGTTAGGTTTGGTACTAAGGCAATCTTGATCCTTAAGTCTTCCCTCAAACCAGCAAGGAATTTTCCCACCCTTATCTCTTCTGAGTCTGAGTTGTCACACTGTACAGCCAACTTTTCCCAATCTTGAATGTATTGTGATACTGTCCTATTCCCTTGGGCTAAGGTATTCCATTTGACTGAAAGCTGTTGCTTATAGTTAGGGGGCACATACTTCCTCCTAAGGTATTTTTTTAGTTTGTCCCAAGAATCTATCCTAGGCCTGTTTTCCCTTGCCCTTTGTCTCTGTATACCTTCAAACCATATAGCTACCAACTTGGTTAGTTTCACCTTGGCCATTTTGTATTGGCTGGCTGTTGGGGTCTCTGTAGTCAAAATACCTTTTCAACCCTTTCTCCCACTCAATATAATCCTCTGGGTTCAAGGACTGGCCATCAAACTCCCCCACATCTACTCTAAGGGACCTACCCTCTTGAGTCCTTGGGTTCTGTCCCCCTTCCTGGTTCATACCCCCATCTGGTCTCAGAATACCAGCATCCCTTAGCATTTGGGCTATCCTATGGACTGTGTCATCTATTAGGGCATTCCTATCTTCAGCATTCATCCTTATGATTAAGAAAATCCAACAAACACAAGACAAAAACAAGAAACAGAAGACAAAAATCACAAAGACTTCACAATTTAACAGTCTGTCAACAAGAAATGAAATCTTGATATAAACCTAGTGGTATTGGGGTCCAAACCTATCAATTTTATAAAAACAATGATGCAAAGGAAGAAATATTGAATTAGTATATGAAATAGCAAGTTTGAAACAGAGTTATGCAAGGAAACTTCCCTGAAATGTTCAACTTTGTTGAATCCTTTGAAAAGAATGATCTGTTGATGTTGCCTGTCTTGCTGCAGTCCTCTTTTTCCCTTGATTTGAACGTAGTTCTGATACAAAGTTGGAACATGCAAGGTGGTGTTGATTCCTTGATGTTGCACTGAGACAAACCCTGGACAACACTAAGGCTATTGTGCTTTCAATTCCCCTAAGTTCAGAACACAAAGACCTTCAAGAAACAGATTCTTGAAACTCAAGCCTTGACTAGCTGACCTACAATGGTGGCTTCACTCACCCTCAATGTAAGCCCTCCCCTACCCAGGCTTAGGCTTCACTCACCTAAGTCTAAAAAAGGTTTCCCACAGACTTGCTTCACTCACAAATCTCTAGGATAGAGCTTGCTTCACTCACAAACTCACCAAACAACAATGTTTGAAAGAAAATAGAAAAATGTTGATTAATCTTCAAAAGTGAGTTTTTACAAATGAGAGGCCTCAATATATAGGCTGAATAACGGTCATCTTGGGGGTTAAAACAAGATTATCTAAAAAACACCCCACGTGACATACATGTGCAGCTCATTAAAACCAAAAACAGAATAGTTTAAACATTCTTCAGCAGTTCTGTCCTAACTGTTGACCAGCCCACCTTCAATCAGATGCTGTGGACTCTCCAAGAATGATCAGAGTGGTTCTAGCCCCTTGATGGTTTGGTCCATGTGCCAAGATTCCAGTTCTGCCCTTGGTGAGGTCTAGTTGTCCCCAGTCTTCTCCCAGCAAGTGCACCAAGGTCTGCTGTTCATCAGTTTCCTCTGATGTCCTGTCTCTTGTGGCAGGCTTGTCTGTTTGGGCTTGAACCAACTTATTTGGCCTTTCCAAGGGTCCTGGTTGATTGTTATAGCTTGCTAACCCCTTGCTGGTTCCACCCCAGGCCTTGTGGGTCATGGTCTTGCTTCCAAGTGGATTTGGCGCAGATGAATAGGTCCAATTTCCCTGCTGATCATGAGTATTTGTCTCTTCTTGTGTTTGATGACCCTTGAAGGTTGTTACTTGATCATTGGGGCCTGGTTTGAGTGTGTTTGACCTTGAACCATCCTCACATAGTTCATTTCCTTCCCCTTCCCTTCCTTTCTTTTCTCTCCTAATTTGCTATCCAAACATAGTGTAAGTCGGTTTGATTGAAATCATTACAACTCCAAGTGTATTATTAAACTGAGCTAGGCATTAATTATGCGTTAATGGAGCAAATTGTTGTGGCTTGAAATTAAACACCTGGCCTGAAATTAGAATGCACAAAATCTGTTGCCGACATAATTTCATTTTTTTTCGAATTGATATTGGCGGTATTAGCCTTTATTCATGACTACAAAGTTATAGATCTTTTCGAGTAGATGTTCGTAGCCTCAAAAAACGCCTGATTTGAAGTTCGTATGAGTGAGATATGCCCATTTTAAAACTGGTGCGTCAAATACTTCGTGAGTAAGGATTTTACTTCGTTCGGCTCCAATTTTCTCATTTCGTCCAACACTATTTTTAATAAAAAAATCCTACAAAATATTAATAAAATTTTATAAGTGTAGATATTAATTCATAAATTAAATATTCACTAAATATTAAATATTATTCAATAAACGTAATAAAATTATACGTAAAGAGGAATAAAAATAATATAACTTTTAGTACTTAACACTACAAGAAAAGTTGTTTTTAGCAACAATAAAAGTCGTTGCTAAAAACCAGATTTCGTTGCTAAAAATATTTTTTGCAACGACTTCTGTTGTTGCGGGTACAACCGTAGCTAAAGGTTTTAGCAACGACTTTTGTGGTTGCAAAAGGTTGCAATCTTTTGCAACGAGTTTTATTGTTGCAAAAAAAATGTCGTTGCAATTCCTCCTATGTTTTTAGCAACAAAGAAAGTCGTTGACAAATCTTTTTGCATTTTTAGCTACAACTTTTATCGTTGTTAGATATATGTTTTTCACAACAATATTAGTTATTGCAATACATGATAGTCTATCTTTTGCAACGATCTAACTGTAAGAAAAACAACTAAGTAAAATTTGTGATTATTGTTTTTAGCAACGACTATTGCTGTTGCAAAAAACATACACATGTTTCGCAACGACTTTAGTACCTAATGAAACAACCTACAATCTATATATAAATTAGCTAATTAAATTTATAAATAATTTATAACCAACTAAACTAATATCACCAATTATTATATATTATTTATATTCCAAAATATCACACGTTCCAAATATCGTGTGTCCAAATTGTACGTAGTTCATATACATTATACAAGTAATAAATAGGAAATTTTCCAAATAATTAATATATACAATTAAATCGAAACCGATTATAAAAACCCATGGACCTATGACCCATTTATCCATTGTCTCAAATCCAATGATTACCATGACAAGTCCCAAATCAGTGTATGAAATATCAAACTAAATTAGAACATGACAAGTCCCAAAATTTGAACATATTGTTGCAGATTTTGTTGATTTTCATTAACTCAGGAAGAAAGCCAATGACCTTGAAAAAGCTTCATGATTGTTCCACCCATAATCGAATCTAAATCAGAAGCTGATAAGCTTGCTTGTTCCGCAATTAAGGACACGACTTAACCACATTCTGAAACAACGAATGGAAAATCGCTGCAAGTAATAAATAGTTAGTGTTCTTAGTTTCGTAAGTATTAATTTTGAATCGTATTCAACCATCATGGCCCATGGGTACTAAAAGATTTAAGTTTTGTAAAAGGAAAGGTCAACAATTGTACCTCCAATGGCAAAAGGATGCTCTATGATTCTTCTACCAAGTGGAATTTCATATATTTTACCTCCTTCATATTTATCCCATCCTCCAACAATCATGCGTCATGCCTGTCTGGGGCATATCCTGTCGAAGTTTGCAAAGCACCAATTCAGCGTAAAACAATTGTGAAGGCGTGAAATGAAAAGAACAAGACATTGGAATGGAAACGAAATTCCAGGTGCAGAATAAAGCATAATAACCCAATCATCTGTTTTCAAATATAAACTTCTCAAGTATAAACCAAGTTCATTAAATGGTAAGTGCATTGAGATTTATTCAATGCAAAGGGGAGAGGAGGGGAAATCTGGAGTGTCGCACAACTCTTTATATAAGAGAAAGAGGGAGAAAAAGCACATAATTGTCACTTCCATCATGATAAATAGCAATAGACTCAATTCATGATAACAACAATAGACTAAATGCTAAAACCACCTTATGATAACTCAAGATTTCCAACAATAATACATGATAACAACACAAAATTTGCATCAATTGGCTAGTTATAATACAAAACCCAAGTCAAAAAAATGCATTTTTAAACATAGAAAAGTAAACACATTCTTGAAGTCTCAGCATTTTCCATAATTGGAAAAAGCAAAGCAAGTGATAAGTAGCATCTAGGTTCAATAGTGATCACTTGAAAGTATGAGCAGGATTTAATAAGCATATGATGAATATAGATAGGATTGGAAACAAATTGTGTTGTAAGTTATGCAGTATGGGTAAGTACTAAATATGATGAATATAGATAGTAAACTGAGCACTTGTGAAGCAATGAGAATGCAACAGCAAACTGAGCACTTAAGAAGCACTAATGGCTAATACTAAATATGAGGAATGAAATTTGCTTCTACTATTCGAAAAGCTAAAACATGCTATGAAACTTGAACAATGGGACATGTATATTAAAGTTTTTACACTTCTTCATGAGATACGTATTAAACCAATTTTTCTTACTCTATTTCCATTAAAATAGTGGGAATCGAAATTTTGAACAAAAGTGAGACACCTGAAGAGTTTAAGAACAAAGAAGATTGGATCGAGAAATCATGTACACGTTTCCTGCATACAAATAACAGATAATACGATTAGGGCAGAATATAATGTAAATAAGCAGCAAACATAGCATAACCAATTCATTTACATGGACATAAAGTCAATTGAGCATGTGTGGGAAGAAAAATGCAAAATCAGAAATTCAAAGGAAAAGCCACAACTTAGAACCAAATTAGACTAAAGCATACCAACGTAGACTAAATAAAACCAACAACCCAGAAGCAATTCATTCTCCATATGCCTATTGTTTTGAATATCAAAACTAACCCTAAAATCAAATGTAAAACAAAAATAAAAATCAAATGAAAAAGCAAAACTAAAATGAAAACCCATTTAATGAAAACTCAAATTGAAAAAAATGCATCTAAATTTTCAGAAATTGGGTTGAAAAATTGAAAACGAAACCCATAAAAATTGAAAAAACGCACAAAAATTAAAAATAATAACTAACTTGAAAATCAAATGTAAAACAAAAATGAAAATTAAATAAAAAGGCAAAACTTAAATGAAAATCCAATTAATGAAACTCAAACCCTAAAAAAACAAATTCAAATACATATGCACCTAATTTAGTGTTGTTGGTAGAGATTAACTAAGCGAGAACCATGTTGGTAGAGATTTTAAGATCCAAAAAATATGCACCTAAAATTTCAGAGATTGAGTTAAAGAAATTAAAAAGAAACCCACAAAAATTGAAAATAAAAACTAACCTGAAAGTCAAATATAAAACAAATATGAAAATCAAATAAAAAGGCAAAACTTAAATGAACAATTGTGGGTTGTCGTGGGTTTAGGAGGCTACTGAAGGAGGAGTACTTGCGGCTGTGTGGAAGGAACAATGGCTGAAGGCGGAGCAGTTGTAGCGGCGTGGAAGGAACATCGGCAGAGAGGAAGGCGCAACAGTGGGTTTTGAGAAGGATGCGGGATTTCAGTGGTGAGGGAAAATATTAAGTCGTGGGTTTTGAGGAGAGGCGGGATTTCAGTGGGTGAGGAAAAATAAAATTAGCTTATATATGAGGGTCAAAGTCGTTGCTAAAAAAAATTAAGTAAATAGTTTTGGCAACGACTTTATTGTATCTATATATTTATCAATTTTTCGCAACTATATATTCGGTTACGAATTAATTAATAAGATTTAACAACTAAAGTTTTCGTTGCAAAAAACGTGGGTTAAACTAAAAAATTATTTTTTAGTTTGGGAAGTTAAATTATTCTTTAGGCTACGACTATTTAGCAACAACAAAGTATTTCGCAACAACTCATATTTTTCGCAACAAAAAAAAACTAGTCGTTGCTAAAACTTGTTGCTAAAAATGATTTTTCTTGTAGTGTTACAAGGAGTTTTGGGTGATATTATTGAATGTTATATAGCTTAATTATTATAAACTTTAAATATAGGAAATGGTTTTGAATAAGGCATGGGTCAAAGTAAAAGATCGTTCATCTATTGATTATGTAAATGGTGTTGATGAGTTTCTAAATTTTGCTCTTTCCAAAGTAAGAGAAGATGATCGAGAGAGTACTACTATTAGGTGTCCTTGTAATAGTTGTCGCAATATATTCCTTAAAAAAAGACGTGATGTAAGATTAGACTTGCGTAAGAGAGGAATGTATGAGAAGTACACTTTTTGGAAACTTCACGGGGAAGAATTAGTTGAATTAACTGATAGGGATGATGTTAATAAGTCGAATGACACTGATAGTGGTTTCACAATGTTGCAAGATGCATGTGGAGTTGGTGCTATGAATGTTGGGAGTGTTGAAGAGGCTTTAAATAATGTTGAGGAGTATGAGACACCTAATGCGAATGCAAAAAAGTTTTTCAAACTTTTGGAGGAGTACCAAGACCATTAACAATGCATGGCACAACAATGTCTAAGTTGTCATATATTGTTAAATTATTACATTTAAAGGTTTTGAATAATTGGTGTGATAGCTCTTTTGATAGTTTACTCCAATTAGAACGTCAAGGCTATGGAGCTAACCTTCCAACTTCTTATTACGAGGCTAAGAAACTCATTAAAGACTTGGGCCTTGATTATTATAAGATTGATGCTTGTGAAAATGATTGTATTCTTTATTGGAAAGAGCATGAAAAATTGACTGAGTGTCCCACTTGTGGTTTATCAAGGTGGAAACAAGAAAAGGAAAACTCTTCTAAGGGGGTAAAGATATCTAGAAAAGTGCTAAGATATTTTGCATTGAAGCCTAGACTACAAAGGTTATACATGTGTAGAAAGACATCTAAAGACATGCGTTGGCACAAAGAAAGGGATGCTACTAAAACATATAGAGTGAATGGTTGTGATAGGATCATAGATGATGATGCTCTTTCTGGGGAAGTGGAGGATGATAAGTTTTTAGAGGATGACAATGCGAGTGCGGTGGATGATACAATGAGACATCCATCTGATTCCTTTGCATGGAAATCATTTGATGAAGAGTATAGTGAATTTGCTAAAGAGGTGCGAAATGTTAGACTTGGACTAGCTTGTGATGGCTTTCAACCTTTCAATAATTCACAACATAGCATATGGCCAGTGGTTCTTATCCCTTATAATTTTCCTCCTTGGTTATGCATGAAACCTTATTCATTTATGTTATCTTTACTAATTCCTGGTCCAACAAGTCCTGGAATCAATATGGACGTCTACCTTCAACCACTTATTGAGGAGATAAAGGAGCTTTGGGAGGTTGGTGTTGAAACCTATGATGCTTACTCTAAAACAAATTTCATCTTGCGTGCATCACTATTGTGGACTATCAATGACTTTCCTGCATATGCAGATTTGTCTGGATGATCTACCAAAGGTTATTACGCTTGTCCATGTTGTCATAAGGAAACAAAACGAACTTCGTTGATAAGGGTGGTTATTTAGGGCATCGTCGTTGGCTTCCAATGAATCATAAGTGGAGAAATGATGGTGAAATTGAAGTCTTTGAGGAATCGAGTGAAGTTGAAGAAGAAATTTGATTTTAATTTTGTCCTTGATTATGTTATGTTGTACAATGTTTACATTCACTATTATCTTTCGTGTTATCTATATGAACAATTCAACTACTATTTAATATTTTATTATGTATCTTGAAATATATTATTTATCTTTTTCGCTCTATCTTTGCTTGATAATTTTGCTAAATATCTGAATAGATAAAAGATGGTTGGGAGAGGAGGGGGAAAGAAAATATGTAGTCGAAGTATTGCCCCAGGAAAACTTATGAGTTGTGTTCAAGCTAGTCGGACGCAATTGATTAACAAGCAAAATGTAGCTGACCAATTCAATAATAGCACTAACCCACACATCACAGATGAGATTGCTGATGTAGTTAGCAAAAGTAAGTTTTTTATATTTCAATTCAACAAATTTAATTAATTAATTTTTTTTTTGGAATTCACTTTGATTTAATTGTCTTTACTCTTGTAGATTTGGAGAGGCAACGAACATCTTATAAAGCCCATATAAACAAAGCAACACCAACTGAATTCCTAGCAACTGATGCGCCAACAACTGATGCGCCAACAACTGATGCGCCGACCTTGAATGACCATAACCTAATTTATGGAGACGATCTTCAAGGTCATGAAGAAACTGCTACACCAATCTTGAATGACCAAGCATCAGAAGGCGTCATTACCTTAATGGATGAAAGTACATTTTTGAAAACTTGACTTTCACGTTTTTAGTTTGTAATTATGGGTTTTTTTATTTCTATATTATTGATTATTTATTATTGTAGGCGTACTTGGTAAAAGAAAGAAAAGAAGCAACTTTGTTAGTAGAATTGAAGTGGGCTTGCAAGTGAATGAAGCTTTAGATCCACAACCACGACAAATTATCACTCGGAACGAAGTGGAGCAAGTTATTGGTGATGAGATAGATAGTAATACAGGTAGGTAAGAGTGGTGGAGAAACTGTTTTAGATATTATTGATTATTGTAGGCATACTTGATAAATTTCAACATTTGTATAATAACAAAACGTCTTAACAATTTTCCGTTAATTGTGAATTGTGGATCATTAGCGACTAGTAAGATCAAAGGAAGAGGTAAGAGAGGAATGTATAAGAGTTACGTGGTTGACATGAAAATTAAAGGGAGAGGATCGAAATTGAAGATCACAATACCTGATGAAATTGACCGAGCAATTGGAGATAATGCTCGTCACTTAGTTAATGAGTGTGGGCGTGTTGTGAGGACAAAAGCTCCCTTGAATGTGAAAAGTTGGAAAGAAGCATTTGAGGCAGCTGGAGACAGTATGTTGAAGGAAATACAGGTTATGTTAGTTATTAATATCAACTATTTAGCACTATAGTTTTCTGGTTTATTTTGGTTGTACTTATCATCTTACATTCTTTGTGCAGGATAAGTTTGAAATTGATAAGTCTAGTGATTACTTTCGAATGTATGCATTTGTCTTAGAGAAAATGCAACGTTTATATCGATTGTACAAGTGTAGGTTGCACAATTACTACAAAAGTAAGCGATGCGGAAAAACCGATGAGGAGCGTAAAAAGAATCCTCCTCCTGACTTACCCCAACCTCAATGGGAATATCTCATCAAGTATTATGGATCCGATAAATTTAAGGTATTTTTAAATCAAACTATGTACTATTTATGTACTATTTATGCAATGTTTATGTATAAAAATCATCGTGCAGGTCATAAGTGAGAGGAACTCTAAAAATCGGAAGTCTGACAAAAGAACTAAGCATACAACTAGAAATTTGTCATTTCTTGAATCAGAGGACGTATTAGTAAGACAAACCCATTATATTATTTTTATTGAATGTAATTTAAAATAATATCAATAACGTTGTATAATTTGAATAGACAAAGGAGAATGCTAATGTCAAGCTAACTGCTGATAAAGTTAGGCTTATCCAACACACTCGTAAGAATGATCAAGGAAAACTAGAATGGCTCGATACACGGTCAAAAGAAATCCATGTATGTACAATCCATTTTTCTTACCCTTGTATGATTTTTTTATTATAATATACAATTATATATATGTTGTTTATGTAATAGGTGAAGTTGAAAGATGTTGTTGCTTCAGCTGGGGATTCAATGACACAAGATGAAATTTTGCTTCAAGTTCTGGGCCAAAAGTCAGGGCATGTACGTGGAAAAGGGACAGGGGTACGTGCATATTCTAAAGAAAAAGCACAAATAGAACAACGTAAGATTATGGAGCAACAACAAGAGAAAATTCAGGAGCAACAACAACAAATTAAAGAGTTGATGGAAAGTCAATTGCTACAACAACGACAATTTGAAGAATATAAGGCAGAACAACAAAAGGCAATTGAATCAATGAAACAAAGCATCTTACAACAGCTACAGAGCAAAGAAGTTCAATGATTGTAACAAATGCTTTTTAGGTAAATGATGTTTTCTTTTGCATTTTCTTAATCTATACTTAGCCTTGGATGTTGTCAATTGTGAGTTTTCTTAATGTTGAAGCATTTTTAATGAATGATAGATGCGTTTGCGTATCCTTGATGACATTAGTCAGTTCCAGCTCTTCTAGAGCAGGAAATTCAACCTACATTTCATTATACTTGTTAAATAAATTACTCATAACAAAAAACCATTCAATCAATCAATCAATATGATACCTTATTACAGAATAAGGTTGGCGAGTCTTCTGACATCACAAATGCAGTCAATTTGGGAAGGTTGTGCAAATTCAGTTTCTTCAGTTTAGGGAATTGGACTTTGTAGCTACCTCTACAGAAGCTCTCATGCTTAATTAACCACTATAGCTCAAGATCCCTTAATTGTGAAAACTTTATGATATTTTGAGGATATTTAACCTCTTTAGAATCTCTAGCTATAACATCCTTCATACTGTCTAGACAAAAGTGTATTGGTGGTTTGACATACCTTTTTATTGAAGAAAGCTAGGTCATCTTCTAAATCAGCATCAGTGTTGGTAGAGGGCTTTGCAGTTGGCTCCACCAAACTGACTAAAAAGCACATTAGCTGTTTTTTACTTGCAATTCTGTTTTTTACTTCATTTTGCTTTTTAGTTATAATGGCATTAGTTGTTTGGGATTTTATTCTAATTACGATTACTTGGCGGCTTGTGTTGTAGTTTTAGTTATAATGACATTAGCTGGTTGGCATTTTAGTCCAATTAGGAGTGTTGACGACTTCTGTTAGATTTGATGTTATTTTGGGATCAAATTGGAATTTTGTTTGAGCACGTTTTGTTTTGTTACTGATTTGGTTGTTGTGAATATGGGGGAAGGTTACCAACTAATTTGATTTGTTACATTCTTATCAATATACTCCAATCTTGTATTGATTTGTTTTAGTTTATAGTATTACTTGAATAGGCTCTTTTTAGAACTACATGTCAAATTACAGATTCATCTCGTTTATTTGGTGCAGGTAAGCATTTCTTCGTCGGACAGTTTTTGCAGTCAATGACAGTTGGTTTTAGGTATAAGCATTTTGGACACTCAATGTTTTGGGTTATGAATGTTATGATGCAGAGCAATTATGTGCAATTGTATATTTTTGGACTTCTTCAAAGTGCCTTTTACTTGTAAATTTTTGCATGGAAAACTTGTATATGGTAGGAGAATTATTATGGAAAAATGCTCCGTACATGTATATGAATTACGTATATTTTGGACGCACGATATTAGAAACGTGTGATATTTTGGATCATGAATTAATATATAATGTTAATTAAATGGTGATATTTGATTAGTTCGTGATAAATTATTTATTAATTTAATTGTCTAATGTATATATTGTAAGTTGTTTCATAAAATATAAAAGTCGTTGCGAAAAGTGTGTATGTTTTTTGCAACACTAATAATCGTTGCTAAAAACAACAAAAAATAAAGTTTACTTGACTGTTTTCACTACAGCAAAGTCGTTGCAAAAGATTGAATCATGAATTGCAACAACTTATAATTGTTGTGAAAAACATATGTTTAAAAACGAAAAAAATTGTAGCCAAAAATTAATTGTATTTGGCAACGGCATTTTTTGTTTCTAAAACAATTAAATTAATTGCAACAAAATGTTTTTTTGCAACAATACTACTCGTTGCTAAAACCATCTACATTGCGCAACAACCAAAGTCGTTGCTAAAATTTTTAGCTACGGCTGTACCCGCAACAATGAATTTCGTTGCTAAAAACATTTTTTGCAACGAAACTGTATTTGTAGCAACGACTTTCTTTGTTGCTAAAAATAACTTTTCTTGTAG
>JAAKBH010001311.1:0-26517 GCA_019776075.1 Amaranthus palmeri | reverse complement strand
ACGCTAGTTTAACGTTTGTATAGCTCAACTATTGTTCTCATGATTGGACATCGACAAAGCTCTTAGCATCTTATCTAACTCCTTTGAAAAATTTAAGCCAATATAAGAGGTAGTTCGAAAGAAAAACACCTATAAAAATAAAGGTGAGAGCCTTTTCAACTTGTCAAACAGTTTAGCACCACATTTAGGAAAAGCATGCACATTAATAAAATTTAGCGCATATGGATCATGGTCAAAGAGACTATAATAGGAGACTTCGTTAATAACATAATTATCAGCAATAAAATCAGTATTAGCATACTCTATAATACTCTTACGAATTAAAGGTGGAGATGCAACTGTGACTTTTCTTCCTCAGCCAAAATTAATTCGAGACATGAAGAAGCCTCGCGATGAAGAAACTCAGTATTAAAAGAGTTAACCACTTCTAATGTTTCATCAACATAGACTTCGTTACCCTGTAACATTACCTCAAATGCACCAAATTCCCAATCCCAAATAGACTTGGAATAACACTCCTTATTAACAAAATTGTGATGGTGAATGGTGGACTCATGCTCAATGGGTGGTGAATGAATAAGGGAAGATGTGGAGACACAATCATAACAACTAATATCTAAACATTCATACACTATTATAGAAGGAACAAGAAATGAGCTATCACAAGATAAATCAACGGGCAAGTCAGAGTTATTAAAGTTATCGCCTTGTTCCATTAGAGAATATAACTCATCTTGAATAAGGCAGGAAGTTGACGTTCTAGTAGGGCAGATTGGTGTATACAAATGTCGTGGTTTTGTTATGCTACAGTTTGGTGTGTGGGTTTTTTGCTGTCCCCAAAGTCTTGGTTTGCGGTCTACAAGTTTCGATGGCTTTGTTTGGCCGTGGTGTACCTCTTGGTGTGTTTCCAGTGCACCGGTGCTTTGCTGTTTCGTGGTGTGTAGCTGTTTTTGGTGGTGCTTATATTTTCTTTATTTGTTTTTGGTGTATTAGGTGTACAATCTGGAAAACTTTTTGGTGTATTAGGTGTACAATCTGGAAAACTTTATTTGTTTTTGGTGTATTAGGTGTACAGTCGGCGTTTCTTGAGACCACGGATGATAACATATTCGCTAGTATTAAGCACAAAGCCAAATAGCCTACCTTGAACGTAAACTGACATTTGGATAAGCCAAGTTTTTGCCTTTTCCTTTTCTTTTGTAGCCACATTAAGTAACCTCCACATTAGTCAAATGTTCCCTCTTCTAACCTAGAGGATAGCTTAGTGATGGTGGGGTTGTTGTGTGCTCCAAGTGATTTGTGGGCTTTTGGTTATGATAATTGGTTGTTGGTTTTGTATGACTCAATTCATACACGTTCATTGATCGAGGAAACCTCTCTCTAGTTCTTCATTAGGTTTTACCCATTTACATTCATTTGAGTGAGGAGATCGATTTTTCATTTGATTATGAGATTTAAAACATTTGTTGGTGTTTGATGATAGAGATCATTTGTGCTTTCATGATATTATTTGGTTATTATGGTTGTTGAATATAATTTTCATTGGTTTATCATGAGATGTTTTGTTTAGGGTCAATTGTTATCCTCTACTTAGCTCCACATTCCCAAATATATTTCACCTTAACCCTAAGTCAACATTACAACCCTTCGCTAACCTGTTCGACTTGGTTCGATTAGTTTGTTTTGTGCTAGAGTTAGATATGACATAATCCCCATGATTTTCTACTATTAAGTTTTTGATTCCCGACTGATCGTTAATCGGAAGATTATGAGCGAAACATGAACCATAATCAAACACATAAGCGTGATTGCATATTTCTCACATCTTTTGAGAAATAACCCGGGGAGTATAGACTTGTGACCTCTCTAGGCAGTGTGAAATAGCCCTAATTTTAGCGGCTTAATTAATTTTAATTAATTAAGTAAATTTGGGATATTATATTGTGTTATTTTATTGGGACTAAGTATAATTTAATATTATATTTGGATATCAGTTTTATTATGTCTGGGGACAAAATAAATTATACGACAAAAGTACGAGTATTTTTTTTATACACCTTAAGCTTGTTGAATGGGTAAGTGATGCCCCCTCAATCCATACTCACCCAACACTCCACCCCTTTCTTCCTTCTTATACATGTGTATTCATTCCCCACACTCCTAAAGCCAAATTTCTGAATTGGATCCTTCTCATAGTGTATAAGTAAACCCAAAATCAGAAATTTTCCTTCTCCAAATGAACAAGCAAAGCAACAATGATGAAATTCATTTTGCCCAAGTGAGCAAGCAACTTAAAAATCTGAATTCCCTCTTCTTTCTCTCATAATTTCAGAAATCCTCAAGAGCTTAGTAGTATCTTTTTACTATAGGAAACCCCTATCTCATAGCAAGCTTCTTGAAGTTTCATTTCAATCTCTACAAAATTTATATGGAGTATGAAGACTAATGGAAGTTGACATTGGATTGTATTTGATGTTAGAGCTTGTTTGAGTATAGAGTTGTGATCAAATTTTTGATTTGATGATGATTTGAGAATCTAGAGTTCATGTGTGGGGTGTTGGAGCTGTCCAAGGTTGAAGGTTGGTCATCCATGGTGTTTGAACTACATGCATGAAGCTTTCTTATGTTAACAATGGTGTTTTCATGGTTTCTCAAGCTTTTCATGGTGAATTATCTATTTAGTGGTAAGACACAATTCAATGATTCATTTAAAGTGTTTTAAAGTTGTTTTACAACTTGATTTTAAGTAAATTAAGTTTGTTCATCTAAGCTTTTAATTTAAGGTGATCTTGTTATAACTTGACAATTGAGAATTTCATGTTGTTTTGAAGTTATGTGATTTTCATGGTTTGGCTTAGGTAGATTAAGGTGGTATTTGTTGAGTTTGATTGTTGTTATAGGTTGGACTAGAAGTGTTTGTGGTGTCGAAATTGCGTTTGGATTTGTTGCGTTGAGTTTCTGGGTTGTGCTCGAACGAGCATATGAATTGCTTGAACGAGCACATTAGATTGTTGAAATCAGTAAACTAAATTAGAAGTGGACAGTAGGTTCTGGAAGATTGTGCTCGAACGAGCACATAGAGTGCTCGAATGAGCAACTTATGCTGCTGAAGTCAGTAGCTGGCAGCTTTCTACCCTGTTTTGTAAACGCGATATCTTCTTCGTCCGGAATCGGATTTAGGCATATTTATAGTCGTTACGACCGTATGGAAGTCTAGTTTATCATCCAATTGGAATTACTGAAAAATATTGATTATAAGTATATTTATAAGCCTTTGAGTGAGCATGTGTCTTCATACAAGTGGTTACAAGAGTTTAATGATTCCACTAAGCTTTGATATTACTTAGGTGAGTGTGTAACCTTTATTATTAACTTGGGATTGATCTTTAAACTTATAATAGGTTTGCTTACTTCAGTTTAGTGACGAATTCTTGGATTTCGGTTTTATAGATTGGTCTTGATGAGTTTTGGTTTCTTATATGTGGTTAGTTGATGTTATTTGGATTACGATATAAGTTTGGTATTTGGGATTTGTTTAAATATTGGTTAAACTCCTTCATGGTTGAGGCTGAATCTTTTAGCATTCTAACTAATTATTTATCATTTTGTTTATGTAATGATACTATTAGCTTTGTAAAATGATTTTAATGAAATTTACCGTGTTATCATTGTTTTTAAAGATAAAACAAAAGCATGTTTTACTTAAAGTTTTGTATACAGTATTAGTCATTATAAATATTTTTCGTTTTGGGAATTCGACAACGGTTACTTTGTATCCGGTTTTGTGTGAAAACCCTAGAGCTTGATTCCAGGTACCTTTTAGGATCGGCCTCGAGCCCCCGATCCCGTTTAGTTCTTGCAAGAGCCGTTTAGGTGATGACGATCACCCGTTTACCAGAATGTTAGATCAAGCCTACTTCTGGCGGTCACTAAATATTCCCTGTTTCCGTATAATTTTTTATTATGTTTTAAAATATTGTCTTAAGTATTGTTTTGATGCTTTGACAAATATTATGTCTTTGTGAGGAATTTACCTCAAAATGTTAGCTTTGAACTTACGTAGTTCTTAGCCGTATTTGTTTATTAAAGAATGTGTTCTTTAACGTTAAATATTAGATTGTGATGTAATATAGTTTTTATGTGTCGCCAAATAAAAGTTGATTGAAAGAATTTGATTTAAAAGGGGATTTACCTAAATGAGCAAAGGATTAAAATATTTACTTTCAAATGATTTTCTTATTTAAATGTTGCATTGTTTGTTGCATTACTCAACAATTCAATTGTTGACAGTCCTTGATGGGGCCTATCCCTTACGGGGGGTAGATCCATTTTCAGGTTAGCTCTGCTGTGGAGACGATGCCTATAAGTATTATGTGTTACGTGCGTGGCAAGGATTTCTATTTTATCATCACTCCCTTTTGACTTCTGGTTATGTAAACGTTTTCTCATTTTGGTATTGTAAATTAAGACTTTATAGTTTTAGATATATTTTATATATAATAAAATTTAAGTTAAGTTTGTAAAAAGTTTTCGTTAACTCTGATATTGGTTTGCTATGATCATCGGATTATAGGTCAGATTTAGTCCAAACATCTGTAAGTCTTCCGCTGTGTTTAGTGGACAATATTATTATATTGTTTCGTTGGTTTGGGCTGTTTCACAGTGGGTGGCATAGCCTGTGATTTAGCTTACCCTTGTAATCTCGAGCTTTTGGAATTGGTCATTCTCCTAGGTATGCGCTCTATGAGACCTACTTGAACAACTATGGTTAGGAAGAGTTTTGCTCGGGCACAGCTTGCGTTGTTTTGATTTCCTTTCACCATGTATGTTGTTTGCTTTGGATTTGTGGGTCTCCTTCTGAAAAAAACCCTCAAGAGACCTTACTCGTCCTCTTTGGGAGACCTTGAGGTTTAAAGGGCTTGTCGTACGTGCTAAGTGCGACTGTGATTCCTAAGAAAGTGAGTCATAGGTTTTATTGCTTTGGTAGTTTAGATTTGTAGTTTAGATTTGTTTTTGTAGCTTAGGCTTTTGTTTGTATGCCCCGTGCTTTCATGTCTTTCCCACCTAGTCTCTTTGCTAGGACTAGTAAAGGTTCAGCTTAGGGCAGTTGATGTGCTCGATTTAGAGCACATTCATTTCGCAATTATGGTGTCAAGTCTCGCTGTTTCTCATTTATTTTACATGTTTTACATTCGATTTTACCTTGTTCTTGTCTACGCGGTGTTTTAAGGTCATTTTAGGTATTTTCGGGAGGTTTTGAGGTAAAACAGATTGAGTTCGAGACTTAGACACCATAATCGAAGAAGAGGCACACATTTTGAGGCATTCCCGAGCATCTCGAGTCATCCCCGAGAGCCTCTCAAAGTTTGGAGATCGTTTAACACTTGATAGGAGCTGGTAAGAGCCAAGAGGAGTTGTATTTAGTCGAATGCAACCTTAGATTCAGTCAGAGCCATGTGCTGCAGCTCAAGATGAAATCTCCCACTTCCTGGAAACAGCGAAATCCTAAACCATTCGGGCGAATGTGTTGCTGGCTTTGGGCGAATGTAGTTGAAGACCAACCTTGACACTTTGAAGCCTTTTGGAAATACCGAATCCAAGCCTTATTTTGGCAAATGGGCTGGATTCGGGCGAATGCACCCCTACCTTCGGGCGAATGCACTTAAAAATCAGCGGAATGTTTTCGTTGCAAGCTTAAAACACGTGGTATCCTTAGTTCTTTTAGGGCACACCTTATGTAGCCTATATATACCCTCTTTTCTGGTTGTAGCACCCATGTCTTGATGGAGAGAAAACCTACCAACTAAAACATTACTTTTTATTCTTTCTCTTTACTTCCTTTTGCCCTAGAATAGATTTTAACGCTTTCTATTTACATTCCAAGTCTTGTATTACATTTCTTTTCATTCAAGCTTTCAAGTTTATGTATGTTACTCTCATTTATTGCTTTCTTTCTTTCAATATCTTAAGTTTGATGTAATTTAATGTTTTGCTCTTGTTTTGTTTGATTGTTGCTTCATTTATTGTTATTTAGTTCTTCAATCTTGTTCTTACTCTTCATGTTGCTTTGTAGAGTAGTATATAGTTAGGTATATTGCCTTGTTCTTGTTATTTGTTGGTTTTCTTCTTGCCGTAATGCTTATTTTCATGTCTTCTTTCATTCTCTTTTTTTTAATTAGTTCCAAAATGCTTGAGTAGTTCTTTTAGGGGTTTTTGTTTAGTAAAACCCTAGGCTTGGTGATTTTTGCTCATATGTTAGATTAGGGTTGAGGTTGATGTTGGTTGTTTGATTGATATTCGATACTAATCTTGTCCTGCCACTCTTGATGAGACATAGGGCAATTATGGGTCGTTCGCATGGCTATATCTTATCAGCTTCCCCTCGCTATCTAGAGTGTCTCGATCGATTTTCGTTCGATCTCCCTTGACCTAGCTTTCCTTGAGAACATAAAACCAACCCGAGGTGGATCCTCACCATCCACGTTTGTCTGTTATTGCTTATCGTTATGTTGTTTATTGCTTTCATAGTTTAGTTTAAACACCCTTCATTAACACCTATTTTACCTTCCCTACACCTAGCCCTTAACCTTGCTATGTCTTGTCCTTGTAGTTCGATCCCTAACTTACCTCTATACTCATTAGGGTGTTATAAGTATTGTTTGTATAGCCTTGGTTCTTAGCGTTTAACGACGTGCTTAGAAAACCAGTTATCAAGCACAGTGCTAATAAGTAGCCCCTAGATGAATCTGCTCATACGAGCCTAGACCAAGCTCGAAGGAGAGTTGCTGCCACTAAATTAGATTCTTCCTATTCGGGTGGTGTTAGTGCTTTGGCTGTTATAATGCTAATAGTTCCTTATATTAAAGTGTGTATTACCATTAATTATAGTTTTCAATATAAAATAGTGATCCCTTATGTCCATCCCAACATCATCCACAAATTACCCCAAGCCAAACACTAGCCATATTCTCTATACTTGAGAGTTCTTTGAACTCCTTCTTAGATAATATAAAAGATACTACACACCGGAGGACGTAGCCCAAGTTGGGTGAACCTCATTAAATCTTTTATGTCGTTTATTTCATTATTATTTCCTAAAAGCATCGGTTTTATTGTTAGCGTAATTTGATTCTCACACGAATTCATACATTCGATCTTGGTGATATTAGAGTTTGAAATACAACGTTTGATCTTTAATATAACATCATTTTCATTTTCCATTAGCACCAATAAGTTTGTTTCGAGAAGAAGACTATTATCACCTAATATAATCGAATGTATTAATCTCCATATTTTATCGTTGTATTTTAATAGTTACACTTGATTATTAGGACACTTATGCCATTCGTTATTGCACTATGGTAAAGAATAAGGAGTGTGGAATTGGACATGAGCATTTATTGGATGTAATCTTGGATGAAGGCTTCGTTGTAATAAGAACAGAGTTTCTTCAAGAATGCCTTTACAAAGCTAGGAGTGCCTTAAACAACACAAGGTATGCTATAGACAAGGTAAAGAGGTGCACAAGTTATGTGTTAAACATGGTAAGGAGTTGGGTCAGGGTTCCCTTGATGGAGGCATATTGGCGAATGCAATATCCAATAGCATTCTGTTCATTAGGATCCTAAAAGAGCCAAATATTAAAAAGAAAAACTTGCTCAAAGTAATCCCAACTATCGCCCGTTAGCCGAAAATAATCTCATCTATCGATTATTTTTTAAATAATCCCAACTTTCACCTAAATTTGTTCATAGCATACCCTATCACTTGGTTACCTAGGATAGCCGGTTACCTTGGCGAATGAAAAGGAAAATTAAATAAAAAAAATCGCAAGGTCACCTATGGCATACCCTATGGATAGGTTAGGGTGGAAGAACAGGTGAGGGAAAAGGTTTTGGGATTTTTTTTAAATTTTCCTTTTTTTTTTTGAAAAGGTGACTTACTATCCCAGGTAAATAAGTTATAGGGTATACCATGAGCAAAAACAGAAGAATGTTAAGATTATTTAAAAATTATCGATAGTTGGGATCATTTTCGGCTAACGGGTGATAGTTGGGATTATTTTGAGCACATTTTACTATTAAAAAATGTAAATATTGCATTTAACTCCCCCCCCCCCCCCCCCCCTTTTAAACGTTATTCAACAAATGTGTGTAGATTCAACTTTCAAAATTGGTAATATTTTTTAGTTTAGAACTCTCATGTAGCTTGATTCTATGGGACCAAAAATTCCAATAATAAGATCAATAATCATCACAATCCAATATTATTTTTGGATTTCATAATATATTTCAAGGTTGCATACCTCAATTGATCATTGGTCTTAATAACATTGTGCATACTTGACTAAAACTTATTAATAATATTTAAATTAAATTACAGTGATTATTTCACAATCGTGTAAATATTAGGGAATATAGAGTTTTTTATATTCTCTACTTAGTGTTATAAACCAACATTATACATAAAATAAATGAAGCACAAAAACTTAGGATGGAAACTTGCAAGATTATATTCTTCATTTTGTTTCAGTTTTGGTTCATCCGGAAATTCCTTTCCTCAGCGAGGCGTCGTGCCATACTGCACAAAAACAATACATTTTAATTAACAATGTAACATCATTGGTAGATATGCCACCATACTTTTTAAATCATGTCATTTCTTCTTAGAACGCTCTCACGGTTTCTAAAGAAACGACATAAGCATAAACATTAAAGAAAGAAACTTCTAACTTAGAAAAAAATTAAGGATCTTTAAAGATGTAGTATAACCTTATGAGAACATCTCGGTTACTGCCCATGTTTAAAATAGGACTTAGATTTCCAGTTTCCGGATCAACTCTAGAGGCTTGACGTGAAAGCAATTCACTACCGATATTCACAAGATTGTTCAAGTTCTCAGGTGTTGAAATATCTATAGATGATGCTTCTCCAGGTAAGCTATTATCCTATTTCATTAAAATCAAAAGTGATTGAATAAACTACAAAGTGATTGATGAAAAAAGAATTGTGTAGGGATGATATGTGCCTCAAATTGTGCAAAGTTTGCACTCTATCTACTTTACTTATTGAATTAGATTTGAGTAAGAATCAAATAAGTAGTGGGTGAATATATATGTATTAAAATTCTTCTCTATCACAAAGAACAAGTATCTTGTGGATATTTTATATACATTATACACCCTATATCCCATCAAAAAATCCCAGTTTCATATCTTATATTTTCATTATTTGACTTTTAGTTTTCATTAAACTGTTGATAAAGAATAACTAACTTTAAGTATTCGTTTCAATAAATAGTTGGCTTAACATCTAACAAAAAATTTGAGCCTATCGGCAAGTAAATCAAGCAACCAGCCAATTGCACAACACCTCCATCACCCGATACTAAAGATTTTCATTGTCCAATTTGGGTTGGGTCTAGCAACATCTAGACTCAGATTCAGGCCCAAACAATTCACTTTTGTGAAGCCAAGATACTTATGGCCATAAGTTAAAAAATCTAGACCTATACCCACTGAGTATAAGGATGTAAGATCCTAAATGGATCCGTAAAGCATTTCGCTATCTTTTTTTTACGAATAACACAAATAATTTTATAATACGCTAGTTATACAACTATATTAATGAAAGATTTTTTTTATTGAAAGAACAATAATGATAATTGATGTGCTCGTTTTAGAACACATTTATCTCCTCATTTTAGTGTCGAGTCTCGCGTTTTCTATTGGCTTTTCCATACTTTACGCATGATTTTACCTTGATCGTATCTCCATGGTTGTTTAATGTGTTTTTAGGTATTTTAAGGAGATTTCGAGGTGTTTTCGTTGCGTACGAGACTTTGACGCTTGAATCGAAGATGAGATACGCGTTTCGAGGCATTCCCGAGCATTGTAAATCATCCCCTAGGACTTCGTGTAGGCCGGAAACTGTTTGATGATTGATTTAAACCTCAAAGAGACCAAAAGGACTACATTCGGTCGAATGTAGCTGAGACTCGGTTGAATTGGGCTAGCTGCACCTAACCAAGGCCAAACACCCATCCATTCGGGCGAACCAGGAGAAGCATTTGGTTGGAATCAAGCCATTCGAGCAAATGGGTAACACAATCCGGGCGAATGTAGGCTTTTCTCACAAGATTGGGCTCAAACACACTGGAAATACCGAATGACTCTCCATTCGGGCGAATGTACTTTAAAATCAGCGCAGTTTCATTTCTTCGCTAGCTTTTCCACGTAGGATCTTTTAGGGTTTTTACCCCAAATTTGTACAGCCTATATAAAGGCCCTAATCTGAATGTATTAGGCATGACTTGATTGGGAGTAACCCTCCCTCTCTTGTTCATCAACTCTTTATGCTTTCTCTTTAGTTTTTGCCCTAGTTTTGTTCTATCTTCTTCTTTATTGCTTTCCTTTACTTTCATGCCATCTCTTTATGTAAGTTTACATTTCTTTATTTCTTTAATGTCATTTATTGCTTTCTTTATGCTTTCATTTATTTCTTTCTTAGTGTAGACTTTAATGCTTTCTTTTTCTTCTTTCATTTATTGCTTTCATGTCTTTGATTTCTTTAATGCTTTCTAGAATAGGTTTATTGCATTCCTCTCTTCTTGCTTTTGCTTTTATTATGCTAGAGTAGTCTTTTAGGGTTTTGGGTTAGAGAAATCTCAGGGTTTTGGTCTTGTGTTTAATGTTTCGGAAGATGGTTGAGGTTGATGTTGGTTTGTTGATTTATATTCGAGTCGAATCTTGTCCTGCCACTCCTTAGCGCGACATAGGGCGATTATGGGTCGTTCGCATGACTATAGGTCATCAACTTCCCCTTGATGTCTAGAGTGTCCCGATTGACCTTCGTTCGATCTCCCTCGACCTACCTAGCCTAAACCCGCTGTCTTTCATTGCTTATTTTTATCATTAGCATAGTTAACCCACGTTTCAACCTACCAACCATCAATCTTTCCCACACCAAACCTTTAGTCTAGCATCCCTTGTCTTTGAGGTTCGACCCCCGACTTACCGCTACACTCGTTGTAGTATTATTTTGGGTGATTATAAATGTGTTTGCATAGCCAAGGTCTCTAGCGTTAAACGACGTGTTAGAAACCCGTTATCAAAATGGCGCCGTTGCCGGGGACAAGGCGTTTTTTTAGATTTTAGTTTTGGTGTGTTTTGTGAATAGTTTTGTTTTTGTTTTTCCTTGCTTTTCTCCATGGCTTGTCACATGTACCAACCCGAGCATGAATCTTTTTGGTGATTCTTTGTTAGATATGTGGAATTCTTCCTCCTTGGGCGTTATATTAATAGATGGGGGACTGGTTTGAATAATGAGACAAGGGGGCTCGTAGATGAGTTTTACCAAGATATGTTCCTTAACCAAACTCCTGTGATTTGTTTGAACTTTTTCAAATGGTTGGCCAAGGACACCTATAGGAAAGAATACCCCTATCTCCCTCCCTTTGAGGTTCCAACGGCGTACCCCTCTAGTTATGATTGGGTTAAAGAGGGGACTGAGTTGGAGAGAATATGGAGTGTTAACACCTTTAGAAGGATTTTGGAGGAAAGACTAGAATTCCATGAGAATGACCTAGACTCCCCTCACCTTATCATTAGCTTCCCTCATTCTCGAGATGATCTACATTCTTGTGTTGATGCACCACTCATCGATGAGGTTCATGATGAGGTTCCTTGTGCACCTCAATATGATGCACCCCTCACATATGTGCATGATCATCCAGCCAGTGAACCCTATGACCTAGAGGTAGACTTGTCCGTTATTGAGGAGTCTCAAGTGCATACCCTTAGTGTGCCTTCTGTTGAGTCTCACTCTACACCTCTTTATCATCATGAGAAGCTCCCGGTCGTTCATGTTTATGCCCGCCAGGATGCTTATGTTGCTATGGCTCTTACTTCCCTCCCCCCTCCCTCCGTACATTCTTCCCCCGACTTTTCAACAGGTTATGGAAAGTCGGTCTTTGTTGTGTTTCTCCCTCTTTCTTTCTTCTCTCTCTCTTCCACTCCCCAACCTCTGCTGTTGTGGGGAGTGAGTTTGAAAAACTCCTCTGGAGTTTGACTCGCTACCCCGTAGTGAGTCAGGTCTAGCTAAAGACCTAAAAGAAGCGCTTGTTGGGAGGCAACACAACTATATATATTGTTTTTTTTTTTGTTTCGTTTTTGTTTTTTCATTGCATTGCATTTTTGCTAGTCATTGCTCACGTTTGGATTGTAGTATTGCTTATAAGAATTTGCAGGTCCAAACGACCCTTAGAATTGACCCTCCACAAGTTTGCTTGTGTTTTATTTGATGATTTTGAGAGGGTCAATGCTAACGGTCCCGCAAGGGTGAGTATGAGAAAGAAGGCTCAAAAGTGCGATTGAGTCACACATTAAGATTATAGCTTCACCCTAGCTTGGGGGAGGCAATTGCTCTAGCTTCGCGCTTCATGCCTCCACTTCTTTCGAGGGGCGGAGAGTTATTAGACAACTTTGTCGTGGTGATGGTAATGCTAGGAGTGAAAGCCCTCCTAGCCTAGGTATGACCTTCTTCTCTCTTTATTATTGGCTAGCTAGTGTTTGTGTTGGGTGTTGCGACAATCTTGTTGACCATGGTTCTTAATGTTTCATCTTTCTCCTCTCCTTCTTTGCTAGAGGCTAGCAAAACCTTAGCTTGGGGGAGAGATGGTCAACTCCATTATCGCCCCACCCATTTTTTTGTGCATTTAGCTTCATATAGCTATAGTTTAGTTCATTGCATATGTTATTTTGTATATATTACGCATATTCATCTTGCATTCATACATAGTGTACATATTGCATATTCATGTTTAATTTTCAATAAGATGGTTGAGTTGTGAAACTGGCATACTTGCTTCTGGTGTGTACTTTTGTGGTCTTTCCTTATGCAAACTCATATTTCCTTAGCCCTGTGCATGTTTTGGGACCTAGAGTCTGACCATTTTCCACATAGCTTGGGGGAGCTGGGTTTGCTTGGTTGGTGGCTTGGATGACTACCTTTAGAGGCGCATTTCGACTAGCCTGTGAGTATTGAGCCTTCTTGGACTCCTTACGAGTTCCATTCATTTCGTGTGCTAGTTAGGGGATCTAAGTATTGTGTCGTTTCTTCTCTAGCATAGTCGGCTCTTCGTGAGACCAGGGATGATAATACTTTCGCTAGATTTAGCCACATAGCCAAATAGCCTACCTTGAACGCAATTGACTTTAGGTTATGCCAAGTTTTTGCCTTTTCCTATTCTTTTGTAGCCACATTATATAACCTCCACATGAGCCAAATTTTCCCCTCTTCTTACCTAGAGGATAGTTTTAAGTGCTGCTGGGGTTGTTGTGTGTTACAATGATTTGTGGGTTATTGGTTATGTTTTTGGTTTTTCATTTTCATGACTCTATTCATTCCATGTCTAGCTCATACTACTTTTTCTCATATTTCCTCCCGTGCTTATTATTATGATTATTCATACATATTCTTTGATTGAAAAGACCTCTCTCTTGTTTTTCATTGACTTTTTATTCACATACATATTCATATGAGTGAGAAGGTCGTTATATTGTTGGGAGATGAGCTTCGAAACACTTGTTATTGAGATTTCACATGTTTTGATAGTGTTTGATGATAGAGATCATTATGCGTATATGAGATTATTGGGTTATTGACGGTTGTTGGATATAGTTTACATTGGTTCGTCATGAGATGTTTGTGGTTGTTTTGTGTATGGTCACCTTGCTATCCTCTACTTAGCTCCACATTCCCAAATGTATCCCACTTTAACCCTAAGCCAACGTTACAACCCTCTACTAACCTGTTCGACTTGGTCCGATTAGTTTGTTCCGTGCTGGAGTTAGATATGACACAATTCCCATGATTTGCCCCTATTAGGTGTTTGACTCCCGACTCATCTTTAGTCGGAAGATTATGAGCGAAACACGAACCACAATCAAACACATGAGCGTCATTGCATATTTCTCACATCTTTTGAGAAATTACCCGGGGAGCGTAGACTTGTGACCTCTTTAGGTAGTGGGTGGCGTAGCCTGTGATGTAACTTACCCTAGTGATCTCGAGTTTGTGGTATTGGTCGTTCTCATAGGTATTGCGCTCTTTGAGACCATTGTACTTGTACGCCTATGGCTAGGGAAGAGTTTTGCTTGTGCACAGCTCGCGTTGCTTTGATTTCCGATCACCTTGCATTGCAACATTGTAGATTCTTCATTGTAGCTTTTAGTTGCATATAGTTTTCATCCTTGTATTTGCATTGCATTGGATTTGTGGGTCTCCTTCTAAAAATCCCTCACGAGACCTTACTCGTCCTCTTTGGGAGACCTTGAGGTTTAAAGGGTTTGTCGTACGTGCTAAGTGCGACCGTGATTCCTACGACGGTGAGTTTTAGGTTTTATTGCTTTGGTAGTTTAGTTTAGTTTTGCTTTTGTAGTTATTTTGTTTTGGGAAATTATTAATGGTGCCCCTGTGTTTTGGCCTTTTATCAATGGTCTACAATCTTTTTTTTTCCAATAGCACCCCTGACATTTAGGGTAATTAACAACCGTGACCTTTTCAAGTTTTTTCCGTTAAAAATCCGTTAAGTTTATGAAATTAACCTAACTAGGGTTAGTTTCTCTTCTTCTTCTTCTTCACTCCTTCCATGGTTGCCTTCCATGGCTGCTCTTTCTTCAATAAACTGTGACCATTATGTCGGCTTCCCAATTCCCGGTCCCACCCATGTAGCCATGACCAATCTGTAATCATCTTAGCCACTTTTTTTGCTCCCGATTCTTCTCTCTTACAAAAACCCATTTCAATGAAGTGTTAGAGCTTTTCTTTATAGTTCCTCTCCATTTCTTCCCGATTCTTCTCTCTTACAAAAACCCATTTCAATTCAATCCCCATCTCCTGTTTTTCTTCAATCTGTGCCTGAAACTTTACCTAATGTTTCAGAATCCAGAATTACCTATTCAATCTTGATGATTTTTTTTTGTTATGAATATAGTGTAATAATTGTGGCTGATTTCTCAATTATTAATGTTTGGTTGTGAAGAATGAGTAAGGATCTGAAATTTTTGTCATTTAGTTGGGAAAGATTAATGGGTATTTATTTAATTTCTATATTAAGAAAATTGAAGAATGGAATTATTAACCCATTTTAGTTTTTCATGAAAATAGGCTTTGGGAAAGAAAATATCTCATTTTGAGCTCATTATAGTGGGATGTTTTCATGGTAGTTGTGGGGAATTTTGTCTGTCATTGTCTTTAATAGTTTAATGGGAGTAGTTTTCCTCTTGAAAATGAATTTTCCTCTTGAAAGAGCAGCCATGGAAGGCAACCATGGAAGGAGTGAAGAAGAAGAAGGAGATAAACTAACCCTAGTTAGGTTAATTTCATAAACTTAACGGATTTTTAACAGAAAAAACTTGAAAAGGTCACGGTTGTTAAATACCCTAAACGTCAGGGGTGCTATTGGAAAAAAAAAGATTGTAGACCATTGATAAAAGGCCAAAACACAGGGGCACCATTGATAATTTCCCTTTTGCTTTTGGGTGCCCTTGTGCTTTCATGTTATCCTACCTAGTCTCTTTGCTAGGGACTAGCAAAGGTTTAGCTTGGGAGAGTTGATGTTCTCGTTTTAGAGCACATTTATCTCCTCATTTTAGTGTCGAGTCTCGCGTTTTCTATTGGCTTTTGCATACTTTATGCATCATTTTACCTTGATCGTATCTCCATGGTTGTTTAAGGTGTTTTTAGGTGTTTTAAGGAGATTTCGAGGTGTTTTTCGTTGCGTACGAGACTTCGAAGCTTGAATCGAAGATGAGACACGCATTTCGAGGCATTCTCGAGCATTTTAAGTCATTCCCGAGGACTTCGCGTAGGCCGAAAACTGTTTGATGATTGATTTAAACCTCAAACTAACCAAAAGGACTACATTCGGTCAAATGTAGCTGAGACTCGGTCGAATTGGGCCAGCTGCACCTAACCAAGGCCAAACACCCATCCATTCGGGAGAACCAGGAGAAGCATTCGGTCGAATCATGCCATTCGGGCGAATGGGTAACACAATCCAGGCGAATGTAGGCTTTTCTCACAAGATTGGGCTCAAACACACTGGAAATACCGAATGACTCTCCATTCGGTCGAATGAAGGTGGATTCGGGCGAATACCTAGGCCATTCGGGCGAATGTACTTTAAAATCAGCGCAGTTTCATTTCTTCGCTAGCTTTTCCACGTAGGATCTTTTAGGGTTTTTACCCCAAATTTGTACAGCCTATATAAAGGCCCTAATCTGAATGTATTAGGCATGACTTGATTAGGAGTAACCCTCCCTCTCTTGTTCATCAACTCTTTATGCTTTCTCTTTAGTTTTTGCCCTAGTTTTGTTCTATCTTCTTCTTTATTGCTTTCCTTTACTTTCATGCCATCTCTTTATGTAAGTTTACATTTCTTTATTGCTTTAATGTCATTTATTGCTTTCTTTATGCTTTCATTTATTGCTTTCCTAGTGTAGTCTTTAATGTTTTCTTTTTCTTCTTTCCATTTATTGCTTTCATGTCTTTCATTTCTTTAATGCTTTCTAGAATAGGTTTATTGCATTCCTCTCTTCTTGCTTTTGCTTTTATTATGCTAGAGTAGTCTTTTAGGGTTTTGGGTTAGAGAAATCTCAGGGTTTTGGTCTTGTGTTTAATGTTTGGGAAGATGGTTGAGGTTGATGTTGGTTTGTTGATTTATATTCGAGTCGAATCTTGTCCTGCCACTCCTTAGCGCGACATAGGGCGATTATGGGTCGTTCGCATGACTATAAGTCATCAACTTCCCCTCGATGTCTAGAGTGTCCCTATTGACCTTCGTTCGATCTCCCTCGACCTAGCCTATCTCTATTTCCAATGGACCTACCTAGGGTGGACCTAGCCTAAACCCGCTTTCTTTCATTGCTTGTTTTCATCATTAGCATAGTTCACCCACCTTTCAACCTACCAACCATCAATCTTTCCCACACCAAACCTTTAGTCTAGCATCCCTTGTCTCTATGGTTCGACCCCCGACTTACCGCTACACTCATTGTAGTATTATTTTGGGTGATTATAAATGTGTTTGCATAGCCAAGGTCTCTAGCGTTAAACGACGCGTTAGAAACCCGTTATCAATAATTAGAAATTAAAGAATCCCAAAAAAAATTAACAAATGAGGTTAGCTTTCTTGATACGCTTTCACTTTCTTTCAAATATATACCGAACAACCATCATTTATGTAGAAAATGTTAAAAAACTGTAAATCATTTGAGTAATTGAATGATTCTTTAAATTGTGATAACTTGATGATTACAACATTCAGTTATATAGGGTTTGAACTTGGCAAACTAATAATGGTGACTTTTAAAGAGTCACAACCTATACTCTATCACACACATGTAATAACTCCTACTATAGCTTCATATTCTTTTATGACTTTAAACTTATATATGTATGTTATTTATTAATTAAAACATACTAAATGTTTATAATCATATAAAAGTCGTTAAATCATACTTATTAAAGTCTCGTTAATTAACATTATTTCCTAGCGTAAAATTATAGCATGAGAGACTCTTCATATCATCAAGATACCTCGCCTAATAACTATTTGCGAAACAAACTACTTTTGGAGTAAAACCATGGTCTGAAACAATATAACATAGTCTAGCATAGTTGTGATAAGATTGCAATTCTCTAGCATGAACTTCTTCAATAGACCTTCTACATACATCTTTTGGTATATCAAGAATCACTTTAAACTTTGATCAAATTTGATTTAGAGAAAAAACTGAGAAATCTAAAATCTGTCATCTCACATTTTAGCATGAATTTCATCTTGCATTTTAAACTAATTCCTAGTTTTTCTTTTGTTGATTAGGTTGTCTACATAGTAGGAAAGAATTCGAGTGAAATAATCACCAATTTAGCTGTAATAGGCCTTTAGGTGTTGTTCAAGATCATATAAGTTCTAGATATCATTGAGAAATATAAGTTTGACATCCAATGTACATTTTTTCTCTTTAAGAAGTTTGGAGCTAAGAATACTCGAATATTGTCATACCTTAAGACATATATATATACAACTATCTCATTGAAATTGATGCTAAAATTGGTGAGAATAGCATTTAACTACAAGTCTTTTTTTATACGTACTTCAAAACAAAATCATCTAGTTTAACTCCCTTGATCTTGTAGATCCACTTTAACTCCCTTGACTTTCTTATGCGTTGACTTTTCTACAAGTTTTCATGTTTCATTCCTATTAATCATTGGAACCTTTTTTCTATGATAAATCTATACCTATAACTAAAACAAAACATGCTTACATCATCTAACCTCAAAAACTAATGAGGTGTCACTTTTTGAATTAAAATTTTCCCTCCAGTGAAGGATGATGATGTCATCCTAATATGTTAATTAATCCTTAAATGAATATATATTATAATAATCAATACATTGGAAATTGATTTATATAATTAATATATGTGTATTATAATAATCAATGAAGGATGATGATGTCATCCTATTATCCAATCTTTCTATATTCCATAACAAATATGTCTCATTAGCTTTGTCTTTGTAAGCATAATGGATGAGTAAGACCAACAATCTAAGGAAATGTGATTTCAGCCTTAAGACCAATGTACACATTTACACTACTTTCTCACAAATCTCTAACTCTTAAACTAGTCTTAGTTTTGATATGCTGACTCTTTTGTTGTGAATTTAAAAGTTAAAATAAGATTGCATGAGTTACTTTATACACTACTTTAGCTTTATTAGCCTTCTTTTGTAAATTCTCAATTTGTATTTCATTGCATTAGGAAATGTGAAGGAAGTGGTTAAAAAAATTTACCTAACATTGATTAGTCTTACATCAATTTATGAGTTATATTCTCTTATAAAGCTAAAAACGACATTATTAATATTAATATGAATATGAAATTGTAGAGTCTATATCAATGTCAAGTATTCTATTACAATTAGAAACACTATAAATAAACACAAATTCTTAGGTGAGACCATCTCGCTTGTGAGACTCGTCTAATTAGGCCGACCTAATTATATATATTTTTTTACTATTATTAAAATTAAAATGTCGATTCCAAGAGTTAAAGGACCAATTTATAGACTTAGAATACCAATTTAAAGGATTTAAAATTGACGTTGAAGTCATGAATTTGACACTTTTACGATTTAAAAGGTCAATTCTAGTGCTTAAATGACCAATATAAAGATTTAAAAGATAAATTGCTAGATTTGAAATTTTCATTTAAACTTTAATGTAAGATACTTCAAACATGGAATTGATATTAAAAACATTGTGATTCACCTTTTAAATCTAAGTACTGACTTTTTAAGTCTTGAAATTATCCTTTTAGGTTTTAAAATTAGTATATCATGATTTTTTTAAAACATTATTGAGCTTGGGCTAGTTGCACAGCTTAAGCCGTATATGTTTTGAAATTGGAATTTTCATACTTGAAATAGGGCTTTAATGCATTAATATTTAAGAAGGCTTTTATAGTTCAGAAGGAGTCATACTAAACATCTATAAAGTCTTGAACCAAATTTATAAGTGGGCTGGATTTTGTAATTAAGTCGCATATATGTGACGGTCGCACAGGAGAATTCCTGCTAAATAAAACTCTAATTGATATTATGGATCGCATTAGGGAAGATGAAGGGATGAGCTCCAAAACAACTATCTAACATTATAATATTGACACTTGGCAAAAGTGCTTTCAAAATACATTGTATAGTGACACTTGACACAAAGTATTTTTTAATTAAATGATAATTAAAAGCAAAAAGCTAGGCACACACATGCAATAAAGATTATTCAACAATCATATACTTTTTATTTTCTTGCCAGTTTACTCGCTTTATATCTAGTCCTCAAAATTTATGATTTTTTATTCAGTTGCTTCGTTTATAATGTATTTGTGTTTAGTTGACGAATCTTATATTTTTTTATTTTGACCTAAACTTGTGAATATTTTAATATTTTCTCTTTGCGATTTGATGATAAATAGAGTGCCTAGTTTGTTATATGGACATTTATGTGGTACTTTGAAATTATCATATTTTAATAAAAAAATATTTGATTATTGCCTAATAAGTGATGTATATATGTTGCGCAACCCCATTATTCAAATCATGTTTATTATTTTCTTTCTATCGATGCATTGCAGATTATTCATTTAACTTTTGTTTTGCAATAATTAGTATAAGAACACGCACTTTTCCGGATCTATACACTGTTATTGGTGATTTTGCATCAAAAATTACACTTTCAAATTTATTTATTTGATTTTATATTATGTATGAGTGTATACTATCTTTATTTTATAAATTTAAAAGTTTAAATCTATATTTTATATTTTAATTGTATCTCATAGTGACATGTTATATGAAAAAATATTATTATTAATTGCAAGTAATACACTAGTAGAAAAAAAGCCATTGGCTGCGAGACATAGGCTGCGGTTTTAGTGTATACGCAGCCAATATATAAATTTGAAAAAAATTAGAATAGGCTGCGGTTTTAATAAGTGTCCGCAGCAAATAAATGGAATAAAGACATAGGCTGCGGTTAGGGATGGTCATGGGGCGGGTCTGGAGCGAGTCCAACCAGACCCGGACTCGGACCCTTTTAATTTTTTGAAATCCAGACCCGGATCCGGACCTTAAGGGTCCAAAATTTTCAGACCCGGACCCTCTGAATCTGATGGGTCTAGGGTCTTCAATGGGTCCTTAGTGGGTCTAAAGAGAATCTCTTTGATTTATCAAATTTGAAACATTTGTAAGTAATTATATTTTTTGTATATTTGTAAGAGAGTTGTTATCGTATTTTACAAATATTTAATTCTAATTTAACATCTAAACTCGCATATAATGTCACCCATATACGCTTAAATTCTATTATAAACACTAGTTCGAGTCCATGAAATAAGGATAATTGGGTTAGCACTTAGCAAATATCATATATATTATATTTATATATATTATGATTATATGAAAAAAAATAAGTATTGGGGGCGGAATTCATACGTTGAAGACAAATAAAAATGGACAATGTAATTTTTATAAGGGTCCAATGGGCGGGTCTAGGGTCCGAATATTGGACCCGGACCCGGATCCGCCAATTAATGTTTAGATCCAGATCCGACCCGGATTCGATGGGTCGCAAAAAATAAGACCCAGACCCTTACAAAAGGGGTGGGTCTGGGGCGGGTCCAACAGGGTCCTAGACCCGTGACCATCGCTAGCTGCGATTTTAATAGGTGTCCGCAGCAAATACAAATAAAAAACCTAATTTCAGCCTTTATATTCTAAATCTGAAGCGCCACGCACACACCTTTCTCCTTCCCTCTCACTCGTTTAACCCAGAGAAAAAACCTTCCTCCTTCTCGTTTCTGAATCTTCCTTCGCCATTCACTCTCCCTTCACGCCTTCCCTAAACTTTTTTTCTGTTCTTCCAAAAATGGAACTAACATCCTTTCCAAAAAAAATTGGAACAAACATCACCACCAGATCTGAAAATTCTGGAAATTGAACAAACATGGACTGGTACAAAAAATGGAACAAAAATGGAACGGTTGAAGATCTCAGGAAATTCTAGTACAAAAAAGCCCATTAAAATGTTGAGTCCACACCATTTAAATTTCAAGCTAGATTTGTCCTCATCTTTGTACTTATTCAGGTACTTACATTTAAATTTCTCTAAAAGTTTAATTCTTTCGTTTCTTTTTTATTTTTTTGGTGGGTTTAAATGTTGAAACTTGAAAGTTATTAGCTTTACTGCTTGGATTACCATATTCATGTTTTTCTAGCAAAATTAAGGTTTTCATCTTTTGGTGATTTAAATTCTGATAATTGCTCCTTTCTTCAAGTTTGTTTCTGTTTCTTACCTTGATTTAATGTTTTCTTTGAATTATTTTGGTTTAATTTCATGGGAAATTAATGTGTATTAAGATCTGCAGATGGGTTTCTGTCTTTTAGTGCATTTTGAGTTTTCTATCCTAGTTTTCTAAGTTTGGACGGAGTAAAGCAGATATTTTTTTCTTCTAGAACATAGTAATTACTAATTGAGCTTATTATTTGGGAATATGGTTTTTAAAAAGACTATCATATCTTACATCGATTTATTTTTCGCCATTTGCAGGTTGTAATTTGTATTATTCGTTGCTCCAAAGTTCAAAAATAACACAAAGGCTTGTTAACCCGTATGTTCTTAGAGGAATCTCAGCAAAGTTGAAGAATAATCTTTGTAGATTTATGAGTTCTTGAATTTTTAGATTTGAATCTTTAGATTTTTGTTCTTTTTACTTCATGAATTTTTAGATTTGAATCTTTGTAGATTTGAATTTTAGTTTTTTTTTCAAGTTTTTGTAATTTTTGTAATTTGAATCTTTGTAATTTTGAGTTTTGAATCTATGAATTTAGTTTTTGAATCTTTGTAATTTTGAATTTTTAATCTATGAATTTAGTTTTTGAATCTTGAGTTCATGGTAAAATTACCCAGTAAAGTTGATTTCTTTTTCAAAGAACATGGCGTAAAAATGAAAAAAAAATAAAACAAATGGGACTCAAAGGCTGCAGTTCCTTCATATGACCGCAGCTAATAATACTCTTTTTTTTGTTCTAAAAATGGGGTATTGGCTGCGGTTCATGGTAAAATTACCCAGCAAAGTTGATTTCTCATTTGCTGCTACTACAAAGGCTGCGAGTCAAAACCGCAGCCTATACCCACAAAAAAACCGCAGCCAATGTGGTTTTTTCCACTAGTGATATGAAATGAAGAAATGATATATTTAAATCACATAAATTATTTTTCACCCCCGTTGCCTATTATCTAAAGGCCGGTCAGCTCGGAATTGTGTGTTTATAGCTTATAGGAATGTAGACATAACTTACTTGAATGCGTAAGTAGTTATCCTGTGCTTGCAAAACCTGGAAAAGAATAGTATTGTGAATGTCAACCATGTCAGTTCCTGCTTCAAATAGAAAATCAATTATAGGAGTGGCTCCATTGTTAAGAATCCAAGTAAGAGGTCCCCAATTTGCTGTCATATTTGCATTATATCTTTGTTCATTCTTTGCTGATCCAGTTCCTATTGATATTACAAACAATCTTTTGTCATGCATGTGGTCAAGACCTGGATTATCTCTTGACAATTGCTTGCTCACTTCAATCATGGCTACCAAAGTCTGTCCAAATATTAACAAATTATTGGTCGATAAAAATCTTATATTTCTTTACCTATTTATAAGTTAGTGAATTAATTAACGAGCTGAAAGTTTGAGACTTATTGGTTTTATCAATATTGATCGACTTACTGGATTATTATTCACAATTCCTCCATCAATAAGGTTAAATTCTCTGATAGGATTTCCATCTCCAATGTCATTTTCAAAATAATAGGAAGGAAGATATGTTGGGGCAGCTGATCCACCAATGCATATATCTGACAGATTTGCATTTATTGAAGGTTGACTTGGGATCTGTAAAACCCATCATTTGATATACAAAACTGTAATAAAATCATGTCGAAATAAATGTGTTTTAATGACATAAAATCATGAAACAAATAATTAAATTGGTGAAAACAGAAAATCAACTTTGGTGTTCTTGCTTTCTTGCTTGCTCTCGTTTCTATTATTAATATTAGTATTACTGCTTTTTATATTTTTATAATTGTTTTACTTTTTTTGATCGATATGCGTTGTTTTTTTCTCTCACTTGGCAGGAACATAATATCTTTATCTTTCTCGAGTCAGGGGACTCCGTTTGGTCGCACTCTTTTTTATAGGTATGGAGTTGTCGCCTTTCTTTCCTCCCCGAACCCTATTCATAGTTTTCAATGTTAAATTTGAGAGTTTAAGGTGGAAGAAATGAAAAGAGGGAAATGGAAGCCATTAATGAAGAACAAGGGAAGAGAAGAAGAGAGGAAGATAGAGAAAGTCACTATATTATTTGGTAAAATGAAAGCATACAAAATTATATCCTATTACATTATTTATATGCTACTAAACATATGCTACCATACTACTATACTAATACTTACTAAAACTATACAAATATACTAAAATCAATTATGCCAGAATTTCGTATATTCCAACATCCCCCCTCAAACTAAAAATGAGTAAACATTTTCAGTTTGGACCAAAATGCAACCATACAATAGTAAACAAGTGCAGAAAAAGCAACTGGACCAGGAGAGCTTCCTTGCACATTAATCTGTCTTGCAAACAAAACTATGACTGAACATCATATCACATCACAATATCAAACTATTGTCGACACTGCAACCCCATCTGAGACGATACCAAACGTTTGTATCGAACCAAAAAACCTTCATCAAATTCGGAAAAATAGACCACTAACCAATGCAAGAACATCAAACCAAGTCCATCAATACACCAACAAAGAAGAATGAATGGAAAATGAGGAGATGTGTTTAGGAGAGAAAGGAAAGAAAATGAAAAATTTGTTTGAATCTGTATAACAGATGAAACACAATCACAAAGGATCGAAAAATTGACCTCTTTGGGTTTGGAAATGGCCACTTGGGACCTTAAAATGAGCCTCAATGGGTCTCAATGAAAACTGATCACACAAGATCACAAAACTGACCTTTATGGGTCTTGAAAATGACTATCTATTGGGTCTTAAAAACTTATCACAATCGACCATCAAAGAAAGGCCGCTATGGGCAAAGTCAACAAAATGACCAACTACGGGTCTCAAAACATAGCCTCTATGAGCATAATGACCAACTAGGGGTCTGAAAAACAAAACCTCGATGGGCAAATCAAAGCCACTATGGGCAACATCAAAAAACCACTATGGGCAAAATCAGTAAGAGGCAACATAAAAAGAATAAAAGAGAGAAAATAAATGTGAGCTAAAGCAGGAAAGGAACACTTCAACACCATCACTTCCGACAAACAACTATCAACTACTCCAATTCGTAATACCTCCATTAACATCCAACAATGTCGATTCAAACCAACAATCAACCATTAAGTAGACAACAACAATCATCAATAAAATCCAACTTTTGTAAATCAACCACAAGCAAAACTCTATCTGATCAAAACTATCAAAATTTATCCACCCATTAATCACAACTAGAAAAAACCACAATGCAAGAGTTGAAAAGTAATCTACATCAATCTTTAACAGTATCAATACCAGTATCCCAATAAAAAAACGCAATCCTTTAAACCCATTAACATTGATGAACCAGATTTTGATTAAAGCATAACCCACTTTTTATCTTTTGTCATAATTTCGATTTCCCTTCTTTATATTCAACCAAAGATTTGCATTGTACAGTAAGAATCTGATCTGGGTTTTTGAGAACAAAAAATGGCGACACCCATAGTAAATCCATCAAATTGGAAACTTCTAGTAACAACATTTAAATCCATAAACTCTGATGAATTCAAAACAAATTACATTCTCTTCGATATAGAACCAGATAGATTCAAACAAATTTTATTTTTGTTAGCTTCTTCGGTACCCGCTTGAGAAATTAAAGATTTAGGTTCCAAAGAAGAAGTATAATGATTAAGAGGAAGTTTCAAAGAAGTAAGGCAAGGTATAGAAAAAATCAATTCAATTAAAGAAGTAATCAAAAGCAAATAAACTAATTGAGGATTGACAATACCACATCCTGAAAATTGGCCTCATTCCATTTTGTTTACCGCATGATTTTTGTACTGTATTATCATCCGCCATTTCTAATTCTTGGAAATTATTAGAAGACTTACAAACTGAAATTAAAATGCCCATAGATAAGAAAGTGCAAAAGATATATTTGGAAGCGGTTTCCTAACATTCAACACAAACCTATTTCGTCCAACCTTTAATCGAACTTTCTCCAACCCAATTTGGTTAAGATTATTGAGTGAAAAAAATGGTGAAAAAGATATTAATAGGATCTTAATCTCGCTCTGATACCATGTTAAATTTGAGAGTTTAAGGTGGAAGAAATGAAATGAGGGAAAGGGAAGCCATTAATGAAGAACAAGGGAAGAGAAGAGAGGAAGATAGAGAAAGTCACTATATTATTTGGTAAAATGAAAGCATACTACATTATTTATATGCTACCAAACATATGCTACTATACTACTATACTAATACTTACTAAAACTATACAAATATACTAAAATCAATTATGCAAGAATTTCGTATATTCGAACATTCAATGAGCGGGACACACTAGGTAGGATGATGACAATGATGATGATGTATACATGCATTATGACAAAAGATGTACATAGTATTTAATTGGGTGTGCATATTTTGTGAAACAAAACATTCATACATATTATTAAAAAAATAACATTCGAATATATGTACTACTTTGACACATGTACGTACACCTTTTAGGAAATGTCTAATTACTTACAAAATTGCCACCAGAATATGCACACTATTTGACCTTCATGTGCCCTTTTTTTCAATTTTCACCAATTTAATTAATTAGTTTTCACA
>JAAKBH010001310.1:0-26594 GCA_019776075.1 Amaranthus palmeri | reverse complement strand
TTTCTTGAACAAGGCAACCTTAGTTGTGAAACAATGGAGTCCCAATTTGATTTTAAGGAGGAAATCATGCGTGTTATACCAGTGTGGGTTAGACTTCCTAATCTACCTCTACATTGTTGGGGTGAGGAAACCCTAAGTAGAATAGTGAGTGCGATAGGAGTCCCGGTTCTTGCAGATGATTGTACGGCGAAACAAACTAAGGTGTCTTTTGCTAGAGTTCTTGTGGAGGTGGATGTTACTCAGGAGTTTGTTAAGGATATTCGGGTTCGTGATAACAATGGGCGTGAGTTTACCCAAAAAGCCATTCCGGAATGGCGACCATATTTTTGCAGGAAATGTAACAAATTAGGCCATGATTGCTCTATATCCATGGAGGTAAACCATTCATCTCAATCCCGAGGGGAAAGAGGGGAAAAAGGGGAAGAGAAACAAGTGAAGGAGAATAGAGTGTGGATTCCTAAAAATATTGCAAATGTTGTGAGAGGCATGAAGTCCATAGATGAGCTTAAGAAACAACTCAATGCAACAATAAGGGTTGAGAATGAAACTGTCAGCAATGCGTTAGACCTTGTCTGCAGCTCCAAGGCTTCGGTTTCTGTCCAAGAGGATGCTGCTGTGTGCACCTCTCATCAGAACCTGGACAGTAATACAGGGAAGGAAACTAGCCCGGTTGAACAATGCGAAGATGGGGAGGGTCAGTGGACACCCGTACCACCAGGAAAGACTGCTAGGAGACAGCTTCACCATAGTATACCAGTAACAGTAGGTTTTTCCACAGAAGAAGAGAACAAAATGGGTGGTAATCAAGCAGCATATATGAAGGAGGGCAGACCCAATGTAGCAACCGAACCTAACACAGAATGTGCTTCGAAATCTATAAATCACGGGACGGGAACCCCTTAATTCCCTCGATTCAATGATCATTGCCGCTTGGAATGTGAGGGGCATGAATAGCCCCGCCAAAATCAAGGAGGTGAAACACTTCCTTGCTACTAACAATGTTAATGTTGTAGGTTTATTGGAGACAAAAATCAAGTCGCATAAAGCTACTAAAATCCAACAAAAGCTTGGAAATAAGTGGAAGTGGATCGATAACTATATCCACCATGAGAAGGGTCGTGTTTGGGTTGGGTGGAGACAGGACCAATGCAAAGTGGAGAAATGCAATTCACACCAACAATTTATTGCCACTAAAATCTCCTTTTTGAATTCAAGCCAAAGCTTCCATGCGGTGTTCATCTATGGGATGCACAATGTGAGTGACAGGAAATTGTTGTGGCAAGAGCTTCATAAGATCAACTTCAATTCCCCGTGTGTTTTTGTTGGAGATTATAATGCAGTGTATAAAGAAGATCATAGGCTAAATGGCTCCATGGTTACAACTTATGAGACCCATGATATGCAGCAATGGCTAGAGCAAAACGATCTTCATCCTATGAGAGAGAGGGGTCACTATTATTCCTGGTCAAACAAAGAATGTGGGGAGCAGCGCACTTTGACAAAAATTGATCACGCAATTGGAAATCTACAATGGTTGACAACGTATAGTCAAGCTACTGTCTTCTACGCTAATCCCCAGACTTCAGACCACACTCCACTCATCATAAAGCTTGATAGCCAGCTTCAGAAGCAAAGTAGTCCATTCCGTTTCTTTAACTACCTTTGTGAGCACCAGGACTTCCTCAAGATTGTGCATCAGGCTTGGAATTTGAAAGTCAAAGGAACAGGGCTACATAAGATCTGGCACCAGTTGAATAATGTGAAAAGATCCTTGAAAAATCTTCATGTTCGTGAATTTGCTGGGATACAGGAGAAAATCAGATCATGGGAGGAAACGCTAGACCAAGTGCAATCTCACCTTCGCAATGATCCTATGAATGAGGATTTCCATCAAAAAGAAAAAAGAGGCAGCTACTCAGCTTCGCAAGTGGAGGAAAATCGATGAAAAAGCGTTGCTTCAAAAATCAAGAATCACTTGGCTCAAGCAAGGAGATGAAAGCTCAGCTTACTTTCATGCATCTGTGAAGGAAAGAAGAGCTTCAAACAGTATTACCGAGTTACAAGATTCAGAGGGCAACTGGATCAATTCCACAAAAGGCATCCAAGATGAAATTTTAAATTTCTACCAAACTCTCCAAGGCACTGAAACTTTGAACCTCAAGGAGATTGATAGAAACAGCATGAGGAAAGGGCCCCAAATAGACAACCGTAACTCACAGATGTTGATTCAGGGCATTAATGAAGAGGAGATCAAGGATGCGGTCTTTGGTATGTGTGACAACAAGGCTCCAGGGATTGACGGGTTCAATGCTTGCTTCTTTAAAAAGTCCTGGGACATCATCAAAAAGGATCTTACTGTGGCCATCAAGGATTTCTTCGATCAGAGCGAGATGTTTCCTCCTATTAATTGCACCGCTGTCACTCTCATCCCTAAAGTGACTAATGCGAATAAAGTTGGAGATTTCAGACCTATCGCCTGCTGCAATGTGCTGTACAAGATCATCTCTAGAATCCTTGCAGGGAGACTTCAAAAAGTGATGGGGAAGGTTATTGATCCAGCGCAGTCGGGGTTCATCCCGGGTAGACAAATGGCAGACAACATTCTCCTAGCTGCTGAGATTATCAAAGGTTACTCTCGTAAGAATAACAGCCCACGGTGTATGATCAAGATGGACTTAAGGAAAGCCTATGACTCGATTAGCTGGAACTTTCTTTTCTCTGTTATGGCCGAAATGGGTTTTCCTCCTTTGTTTGTTAGCTGGATTAAATCTTGTGTTACCACTGTCTCTTTCTCTATTTTGATTAATGGTGCTCCAACCAAGCCGTTTGCAGCTAAGAGAGGTCTTCGTCAGGGGGATCCCATTTCCCCTTACTTGTTTGCTATAGCTATGGAGTATCTATCCAGACTTATGCAAGACCAGAGCCATCATGGGAATTTTCACTTCCATCCAAAATGCAAGGAAGAGAACATCACTCACCTTCTTTTTGCAGATGACCTACTACTGTTCTGCCGTGCTGATAAGATATCCATTCAGAGTAGTATGAGCACCTTCAAGAAATTTTCGTCAGCTTCAGGCCTGGAAGCAAATGTCAATAAAAGCAATGCCTACTTCTCCGGGGTTGATGATCAAACAAAACACAGATTATTGCACTTCCTCCAGATGACAGAAGGTACTTTTCCATTCCGGTACTTAGGGGTTCCTCTTCATTCGAAAAAGCTCAACGCTAAAGATTGTCGGCCGCTTGTGGATAAAATTGTGGGTCGTATTAGCTACTGGTCCTCGCGTCTGTTGTCCTACGCAGGGAGAGTTCAGCTTGTTCGAAGTGTTATAGGGGGCATTCAGAACTTTTGGGCCCAGATCTTTTGTCTTCCAAAGAAGTTGATTAAAATGGTGGAAAGCATCTGCAGATCTTTCATTTGGACCGGGAAAGAGGGTATTTCTAGGAAAGCAGCTGTGCCTTGGAACCAGATGACATTACCTCTATCAAAAGGAGGTCTGAATCTCAAAGACATGCACACGTGGAATAAAGCCGCCCTCTTGAAGCATCTTTGGAACTTAGCCCGGAAAAAAGACAATTTATGGGTTAAATGGGTTCACAGCCATTACTTGCGCAATCAAGATATAAGGAATGTCCGAGTATCCATTCATGCCTCGTGGGTCTTCAAGAAAATCATCAAGCACAGTTATCTTGTGGATAAATTAGGGGGGTGGGATCACTTCACAAACGATTCTAACTTCTCTATTGGTGATGTGTACAATAGGCTGATAGAAGATACTCCGAGGGTAACATGGAGCAACATCATGATAAAGAACTACGCCAGCCCAAGCGCAAAGTTCATCACGTGGTTAGCTATTCAGAACAGACTGGCCACGAAAGAGCGCATAGAGAAATGGATAGATACTCCTGATACCAACTGTGTTCTTTGCAATGGAGCCAGCGAATCGATTCAGCATCTTTTCTTTGATTGCCATAATGCTAATAGCATTCGTACCCAGATTTTCAGCTTTCTTAGAGATAGATTTGATAATGCTGATTTCCAGGCTGAGATTGTTTTCATGGCTAAGACCAATAAGAAGAAGACTGACAGAGCCAAGCTGATTGTTGCTCTATGGACTGAGATGATTTATTGCATCTGGAAACAACGAAATGGCAAAATTTTTGATAATCGCACTTTTAGCCTGAAAGAGATGTGTGATCTCATTATTTTTAGAGTAGCTGGGAGGGTTAGTAGTAGGATGAATGATATCATTGTATCTATGTAGGTCTCTTTTGGTAGTTTTTGGGTTATCGCTCCTCTTTTTGTTGTGAGTGGTAGCGTTTTTGGTGGCTGGGTCTGCAGTTAATTTACAGAACCGAGCGTTTTGATTCTCCCCTCTGTATGTATATTTTTGGTATATAATACAAATCAATTGACAAAAAAAAAAAAAAAAAAAAAAAAAAAAAAAAAAAAAAAAAAAAAAAAAAAAATAATATATATATATACTATATATATATATATATATATATATATATATATATATATATATATATATATATATATATATACATATATATATATATATATATATATATATATATATATATATATATATATATATATATATATATATACGGTGACAGTTTTGTAAATAATTAGACATTTGTTAAAAAGGATACAGATTTCCTTAAAAGGGTACATATTCAGATGACAATTTTGTAAATAATATAAACTTTTTTTTTCACAAAAAATCTATACACCCTATAAGATAATATGCACCATTTTTGCTACAATATGTATACCTCTGTCTGATTTTCAGTTTTCATCAAAATATATATATATATATATATATATATATATATATATATATATATATATATATATATATATATATATATATATATATATATATATATATATATATATATATATATATATTTGAAAATTGGGAATTTTATTAAACTGAAATACCTCCAAAACTGGGACCTAGGGGCCTTAAAACCGCCGGCATAAAAAACCCCGCGAGGGGAAAAAGCCATTGGAGATAAGGGCTAGGAACCAGCCCATCCAAACAAAGCATAGGGATGGTCTATGCATAAGTACCAAAAACAAAAAGTAACAAACTACAGAATACAAAAACACCATAGAGCTCGCCTGCCCATCCTATACATGAAGCTATGGGCACCAAAATAGACCTATACACCATACTAACTCTACAATAGACACCACTAGGACGCAGGGGCCAGATCAAGGCCAAGTAGCTCCTTCCCCCATAGGGTCACCCGTATCCGCAGAGAGTGAAGACAAAGTGCCAGGTCTGGGGATTTGCCCTCAAACTTGGCTCTATTCCGCTCGAACCATAAGGACCACAAGACACAGCCAAAAGTAAGCTTCCAAAGGTCACCCCGTCGTCCTTTAGGTGCAAGATGACGCCACGCCAGGATGAAGGAATCACAGCTATTGGGCAGTACACCAGAGATGCCCCACCAGCGAAGGACCCCCATCCACACGCGCCAGGAAAATGGGCATGTAAAGAGAATATGAGAGTTAGTCTCCAGATCCCCATGACAGAATGGGCACACTGCCAGCAAGGGATTAAGTACACCCTTTGAGGCCAACCAATCACCAGTCTTCAACTTCCGCAAACATGCCAGCCATATGGTTAACAACGCTCTCGGGGGGGCCTTAATACTCCAAATGTACGAAGACACAGGCTGAGGGATCAGTGGGATCTCAGAGGCATATAGCTTAGCCAGGATCTCCTTGATAGGAAAACATGACCTATCTGACCCATACCAAGAGATTCCATCAGCCTGATGGCGTATAGGGGGGTGCTGCTCAATATGAAACCGTAGGCGTTCGAGATCCTCTAACTCCCAGTCATATAGTCGGCGCCTCCACTGTAACTGCCATATCCACTGATCCTCCACCCATTCACCCATCTGAGATATAGTGTGGTCCTGCTGAGTAGAAGCCCGGAATAGGCGAGGGAAAGTTTGCTTCAGCAAGCCTAGCGAGCACCATTTATCATGCCAGAATCTAGTAGACCTCCTGAGACAGCCCCTATTTTAACAGCTTAATTAATAGTAATTAATTAAGTTAATTAGGGTTATTAAATTTTGAGTATGTTATTTTATTGGGACTCAAAATAATATTTTATTAATTGAAGATATCAGTCGTATTAGATTTAGAACAAAGTAATTAAGTTATACGATGGAAAATTGAGATTGTATGGGTGTATGTAAAAGGAGGCTAAACACTCGTGAGATCACACATTATCTAAAGATATACAAACGGTAAAGTAGATAAAATTGTAACACGGGACAAAGAGGTGCCACGTGGCTCACATGTGTGATGACACGTGTGACACATGTCAAAAGGTGGGATGCCTTATGTGGCTTCCTAGCCACCTCATGTGTGCTTAATTTCTTATAAAACAACCTCTTGGCCGTGGGTTTTTGGGAAGCAATTCATGAGCAAATTTCTGTCCATTTATATTTTCCTGTTTTCGAGATACTTAGAGTCATTTCTGGATTTTGGTGTCTTCATGAGATTTGTAGAGCTTCGAGTCGCGATCGCGTAGGTACTTGAATCGCCTCTATACGAGTTCGTATGAGGAAGTTATGACCAAAATACTAACAGGTGTTCCGATATGGTACTAATAGGGGATTTTTAATGTGAGAGTAGATGTTATGAAACAAATTGGGTATTCTATAAATTTAGTGTTTAAGGTTATTTATTGGGTATTTGAGATTTATGATTGGTGTAAATTTGGTTAAACACCATTAATGGTAACTCAAGCTTAGCTTTTACATGATGATTGATGATGAATTGATTGATATTGTAATTATCGACTGCTATCCATGGCATAGGAAGGTAATCTTCCAAACACTATTATCTTTTAAATTTAATTTAAGTATTTTAAATGTTCAAGTTATGTTTTATTAGGTGTGGTATTACTGGTATTTATATTTGAGCAAAATCGTATAATTTTTGGTGTTCGAAACTTTGGAATTTGACTTTGTTTGACTTGTCTTTTAATCCTTGATCAAAATTATGTTTTGTATGTTCATAGCTTTATTAATATGAGCTTTTAAATATTATACTATGAAAATGAGTTATGATTATTGATTTTAAAGAAAATCAAGTGATTTATTGATTCGTTTTATCTTGAAATGTTCGACATTGGAACATGTTTGTTTTTGGGAATTGGCAACGGATATTTATATCCGGATTATTATGAAATCCTATAGCTTGATAATAGGTAATGGTTATTCGGATCGGTCTCGAGCCCCCGGTCCCGTTTCGTTCTTGCAAGAACCGTATTTCGGTGATGACGATCACCCGTATTCTCAGGATTTAGATCAAGCCTACTTCCTGACGGTCCATATATTCCCACGTTTTAAAGTGATGTTATATTATTGCTTTAAATATGAGTTTTGAATAAATACGTTTGGTATATAAAGTTATGTTTGTTTCACAAATTAATTTATATGTTCCATTTGCCGTATTTTGACTTTCGCTATTTACTTGTAAAGTAATAGCCGTATTTTGAGTTCGCTATTTACTTGTAAAGTAATAGCCGTATTTTGAGTTCGCTATTTACTTGTAAAATAATAGCCGTATTTTGATTCGCTATGAACTAAAGGTTCTTAGTCGTATTTATGTTAAAACCAAACGATCTTTTAAAAGATTTTGAGTTTGATGAATTAATGTTTTATAAGGAGTTACTAAATAAGCAAACGATTATATTGGAGATGTTTGTTAAATGACTTGTATATAAATGTAATAGTTTGTTAGATTACTCAACAATTCAATTGTTGACAGTCCTTGATGGGGCCTATCCCTTACGGGGGATAGATCCATTTTCAGGTTAACTCTGCTGTGGAGATGATGTTTGCTTGTGTTATGTGTTAAGTGCGCGGCGAGGACTTCTTTTTGAAAATCATCATGTAAATTAGATATTTGTAAATTAAATTGTAATATTTTATAACGTTTTGTAAATAGTATTTATCTATTTAATGTAAAAAGTTTTAAATACTCTGATATTAGTTGTTGTGGCTATCGAGCCACAGGTCGGATTCAGCCCAGACTTTTATAAGTCTTCCGCTGTGCTTTGTAGACAGTATTATAATATTTTTTCGCCGATTTGGGCTGTTTCACCTCCCATCTCCCACAGTAGTCTGTAGACCTTCCTCAACAATCTCCCGGACTCTCACTGTCGCTGTATCGGAAGACATCAACTGTGGCCACATCCCATGCTTGATACCCCCCAGTGTCTCAGAAGACGCCTTCAGCCCCTTAATATTGTGCACAGATACAAGAATCCTCTTCCACAACATATCATCGGCATCAGAGAAACGCCACCACCATTTGAACAAGAGGACCAAGTTTTTGTGGAGAATATTGCCAACCCCCAAACCACCCATACTCTTTGGAAGCACAATTGATTCCCATCGAACCGAAGGTGGGGCCAGGCGATCATTAGCTGTAGAACCCCAGAAAAAACGTCTCTGCAAACGTATGATCTGGTTGGCCACAGCTTTGGGCATCTTAAACATGCTCATGTAGTAAACCGGGAGGCTATTCAACACACTCTTGATCAGAGTGAGCCTACCTGCCCTAGATAGTAGCTTCGTCTTCCAGGAGGCTAACTTCCCCTCAACCTTTGACACAACTGATTTCCATGCTGCACAGTTGCTCATGTTGTCCCCCAGAGGAAGCCCTAAATAGGTGACTGGGCAGGCTTTATATGAGCACCCAACCCTCAAAGCAACTGATCTAGCCCACTCTGCGTCCCTACTACACCAGGAGATGATATTGGACTTCTCATAGTTGAGTCGCAGTCCAGACATAATCGCAAAGACATCCAAAAGCCTAAAATAGTTGGTAACCACCATATCATTCTTTGGGACGAAGATCAGTGTATCATCTGCGAACTGAAGGTGTTTTAGCTTAATTTCATCGTGACCAATACTAACACCTTCAATGAGCTGTAAATTCTCCGCCCTCTTAAGTAAGGTAACCAGAACCTCACTGACCAGGATGAACAAATATGGGGAGAGTGGGTCACCCTGTCTGAGCCCCTTCTCCATCTTCACTGGTGGTAGGGGTGACCCATTCAGCAGAACTGAGAGCGAGGCCGATTCAACACATGTCATAATCCATCTAACCCATCGGCTCCCAAACCCCATTTGTACCATCACCTGTTCCAAAAAGGACCAACGCACTGAATCATATGCCCGCTGGAAGTCTAGTTTCAGCAATGCGCCTGATATTTTCTTCCTCCTAAGCCACCCAATCGCCTCATTGGCAATCAACACACCATCCAAGATCTGTCTATCCCGTACAAAGGCGCTTTGGGATTCGTCAATAAGGGGCGCAATAACCTCCTTAAGTCTGAGCGATAGTAGCTTGGAGATTATCTTATATAAGGCGCCAACCATGCTAATTGGCCTAAAATCCTCAATAGAGCCCGGACTCGGTACTTTCGGGATCAAAGTGACCCATGTGACATTAATGGCCCTCGCATCATGCCCACGCTCCAAGAAGTTCGTAACGAAAGAGAAAATATCCTCCTGCATCATGTCCCACATCTCCCTTATATATCTGAATGTGAACCCATCAAACCCTGGGGCTTTGTCCACCCCACATGCCCAAACAGCAGCCTTCACCTCTTCTCTCGAAGGCAACGACTCAAGGAAAATGTTTTGAAGCTCAGTCACTTTAGGGTGGTCCCCTAGCTCGAAAGATATATCTGGAAGGGCTTCCTGTGAGAAACGATCAGTGATATACCTATTGACCTCCCGTCTGAGATTATCAACCCCTGATATCAATTGCCCCCCAATCCTCAATTGATGCACCTCATTCCTTTTCCTCCTAATCATGGTAGAGGCATGGAAGAATTTGCTATTATGATCTTTGAGGCTAAGACCATAGGTACGGGCCTTTTGCCTCCAAAACCTCTCCCGCCTAATCATCCACATCTGAAGATGACTCTGTATCGCTCGCACTCTGGCAACTTGTGCATCGTCTAAAGGACTAGACTCACCCCTTAACTGTAGGTCATGGGCCTCCTTCTCAAGCTGGGTAATCTTGGTATCCATATCTGCAAATTTCTCCTTGCTCCATGTTCTCAAGGGGCCCTTAAGGACTTTCAGTTTGGTCGCTAAGCCCACATGTGGTAAATTCGCCCATTCGTTACTCAGAAAATCTTTAAAGTCCGGGTGAAGCAACCAACAATCGTAAGTCCTAAATGGTTTAGGTCCCCAATTGACCCGACTGGCTAGAGATAGAAGAATAGGGTTATGATCCGAGAGGCTCCTAGGTAGGCCTTCCAGCTTAATATCCGGGAATGTGGTCAACCAATCAGCACTGCACAAACATCTATCAAGTCTACTCTGAGCCCCTGTCCGTCCCCAAGTATATAGCATCCCATGGAGAGGCAAGTCAATGAGCTGTAGAAACTGAGTCCACTCCTTAAACTCCCGCATGCTTATGTCAGTTCGAGAAGCACCCACCCTTTCCCTCGGATGTAAGATCTCATGAAAATCACCAATCAAAAGCAGAGGTTTTCCTAAGGTACCAAGCACATCCTGAAGAGACTCATACATCTGCCTCCGTCCTACCCGATCATTCGGTCCATAGATGATACCAACCCAACAGTTGAAACGATGTTCCACCATATACCCATCTAGTAATATCCACCTCTCCCCTATGATTTTATGTGACACCTGAAGTACGTCTGTATCCCATATACACACAAGGCCCCCACTATGCGTCTCAGAGGCCAAAGATTCACACCAATCGTAACCATCCCTACCCCACATCCTGCGAACTCGACGGCTAAAAGACCTCCTGTGTTTGGTCTCGACAAGCCCCAACAAAGAAACTCTATGCAAACTAACCAAATTACGAATAGAGATACACTTCTCTCCCGACCCAATACCCCTGATATTCCAGCACAATAGATTCATAAAATCAACAAATAAAACACCAGATATGACAGACGCCTTACCGGCCAGGAGCCAGAGTGCATCCCTCCATGACTTGAAGCCGCTTGGACCGTCTCAACTCATCATGTATCTCCTTCTCGTCTCGACACCCAAGTCCAACCCTTCCAGCCATGTGCCAGGTCTCCTTTGCCTCAAATGAGCATGTTGCCGGTGTGGACGGGACTGATAGTGTGTCAGGTAACGAATAAGCCACCCTTTTGGGTCTACCTCGAGGCCTTTTACCCTGGGTCATCATCATAGTAGTATTAACCGTCTCGACACTTGGGTTGGCGTGATCAACTTGAGACAATGGAGCCTCGATAGTAGCCATAGGGTCAAAACTCCCAACCTCATTTAGCTGCGCTGGGCATGAGACTGGACCCGCCCACCATTCATCAATAGATGGTAAGATACCCCTCGTGTTATGTTGACTATCCAGCTGGGCTTGTTGCCTCCTTCCCTCATCCTCCTGCTGAGTAATACCCAAACTCTCCAAAGGTGTGACACCCACCATATCTGCCTCCTCCGATGTCACACCCACCATATATATATATATATTTATATATATACATACACATACACACACACATACACACACACATGATTATATTCTCTTTCTATTTTGTTATCTTATTCACTATGCTGTCTTTTTATTTTGGAATGGAGTTATTCATTTTTAATGTTATCTATCTATTTATTTATTTTACTTATTTTTTTAATGATTAAAAGATTACATAATTAATAAAAATAACTTTCATTTAAAAACATTGATAAAAATAACTTTTAAAAAGTGGTCATATTTCAAGAAAATAAAACTTTGTTGTATAATGAATTAATGACAGCAACTTACCACTAATATTAGAATGTTTCGAGAATGACTAATGAATTAATGACAGCAACTTACCACTAATATAAGAATGTTTCGAGAATGAAAACGATTGCTATTTTATGAATCTACAGCTAGATTTTTTTAAACTTAGGTTAGCTTAATTTCTTAGTTACGTTTAATCCCATATTTTTTCTATTCGTCAGTCTAGGTTTAGTTTATAAATTTAGTTTATGAAAATGTAGAGTAAAAGTAGGTATTAAGTTATAACAGTGTGGGAAATGATCCTCATATTCTCATTACTTAATATATGAATATATACACAATAAACCCTAGAGCTATCCATACATAATTACAAGAGTACCCATATTGATATATACAAGATATATACACTATTACACCCCCTCAATCGAAGCTTGAGGAGACCGGACGCTAAGATTGGAACGAAACTCAGTATAGAGGACGCGATGAAGACCCTTGGTAAAAATGTCGGCAATATTGAAGCGAGAGGGTATATGGAGAATACGAACATGCCCGCGTGCAACCTTCTCACGAACAAATTTAAGTGTATATTTATCTCAATATGTTTCGTGCGTTGGTGTTGAACAGGGTTGCCGGATAGATAGATCATACTCACATTATCACCATACACCAAAGTGGCTTTCGGAGGGGGACAATGAAGCTCTAGGAGTAAATTACATAGCTAACATATTTCGGCCACCACATTTGCGACGGTTCGATATTCAGCCTCGGTGCTAGATTTGGACAAAGTAGATTGTCGTTTCGCTGACCATGAGATTAAGTTATCACCATAGAAAACACAATACCCCGACGTCGATCTACGTGTATCAGGGCAGCCAGCCTAGTTAGCATCAGTGTAGCAAACTAGTGACGAAGATGAGGATGCAGTAAGATGGAGACCCAACTCTGATGTGCCTTGAACGTACCTTATAATACGTGTAAGAGCATGAAAATGTGACTCACGTGGGTCATGCATATTTAAGCATATTTGTTGAACAGCATAAGAGATATCAGGTTGAGTGAAGGTAAGGTACTGAAAAGCCCCAGTCAGGCGCTGATAGAGAGTGGGATTAACAACAGTAGGACTGGCACCTGAACCAAGTTTGGCAGACGTATCAATCGGAGTAAGGCAGGGTTTGCAAGAAGTCATACCCGCTCGAGCAATAATATCAGATGCATATTGTCTTTGAGACAAAAATAAACCACCAGATCTACGGGTAACAGCAATACCAAGAAAGTAATGTAACGATCTCAAATTCTTCATGGCGAATTCTGAGGCCAATAGAGAGATAATAGATTGACCTAAAGTCTCAGAAGAAGCAATCAACATAATATCATCCACATATAATAACAGGAATTCAATGTCATAACCACGCCGAAGAATGACGAGGAAATGATCACACATACTATTAACAAATCCAATGGTACGAACATAATCAGCAAACCTTTGGTACCACGCACGAGGGGCCTGTTTCAGGCCATAGAGAGGTTTCTTGAGCCGACATACAAAATTAGGTCTACTATGATCTTCCCATAGTCTGGTACATGTACACCGTCTCCTTCAAGTCACCATGAAGAAAAGCATTTTTGACATCAAGTTGGTGAATTGGCCAATCCCTAGACAAAGCAATACTGAGAATGATGCGTATAGTAGCAGATTTGACCAGTGGACTAAACGTCTCAACACAATCAATATTAACTTGTTGAGTACTACCATCACCCACTAAGCGAGCCTTATACCTTGCAAATGAGCCATTAGAGTTGGTTTTGTGACAAACACTCCACATACATCTAATTATATTAGCATTAGCAGGGCGGGGTACCAGTTCCCAAGTATCATTACTAATTAAAGCAGAATTTTCATCGGTCATGGAAGTTTTCCAATGCGGGTCATGCAGCACTTCTCGAGGGTTACGGGGCACAAGAGAAGGTGAAGAAATAGAATTTAAGTTGAGGAATTTACGGGGTTTGAAGATCCCGTGTTGGGCTCGAGTAGTCATTTGTGGGAAAACTGTGGTCAAAGGGGTTTAAGAGGTGAACCAAACCAAGATGGTTCAGAGGCATTACAAGATCACACACAAGGGTCAGAACACTGTCTGAAGGAAACAACTGCACCAAATCCACATACAGGGGAACCAGGGCCATCTCAAGATATGGAAGGGCTTAGTATAGGGTTAGCTACATGGTCCCATCAAGGACAGACCATGGAAACCCTCAGAATGGATCACACAACACAAAAAGACCAGACTGACAGGGAACAGAACAAGAAGGAGGAAACTGTCTGGCAGGGGACCTTAACTGAGATGGGGAGACCAGACCCAAGTAGCTTGGAAGGATGGGAAGCTGGAAATGGCATCTCCTTACATGGGCCTCACTACCTAGGCCCAAGGTTCCTCAAAATGATCACAGGAAGACCAGCAGAAGACAGGCCCAAGGTCACCTGGTCACCAGCAAGGTCTGATCATCAATTCAAGGGATTATAAGCTGTTTAAGTGTTTTAATAGTCACATGCCAGGCACGTGCCAATATGGCCGTTATGTTAGGTAGTCTAGGACTTGGCTTAATATGTTTAATTCTTAGAAGGATCAAAACCTATAAATAGATGATCCAGCAATGTAAAAACTCGTTTAGTTTTGATCAATTCATAATACAAGAGGTATTTTTCAATTGTGTGTTGGCATCAACTGAGGATCAGACCATCCTCTCCCTTGGGTTAAATCTTGAGTGTTTCAAGATTTGCCTACCTATCCAAGATTATCTTCCAACCCAGGAATCATAATCATCATCAATCATTCAAGCATAATTCACAATCCAAAACAACCATCAGAACAAGAACACCAAGCCTATCTCAGTCTTGAACTTGGGTGGGGTTTGAACTAGTCTTTGAGGCTTCTTAGAGTGAGTGCAACCTGATCTTCATCCATAATTGGATCAATTGGTATCAGAGCAAGAACGTGTAGGGCCTGAACACTTCTTGGACACACTCAGCAACTCATACATACAGAGAATAGAAGGCACTCAAGAAAATTCAAAGTGTGCAGGTTGGCTTCATAATCAGGTGGTCCCTTATAACATTTGTCTTGCAATTAATTGTTTTAAGGTCCTGTTTGAAATTTTACAATAATATTAACAAGATAAGGCATACAACTGTGCATTAGTTCATCTTTAGATCACATATTTGTTATCTGGTAACTTCAAGAAGTCAATTCTTGAATTGGTTTTCTGTGTATTTGTGTGCATCTTGATTTGATATTTGCTGATTTTACCTTTCACAACAAAATGAACATGGAAGAGAAGCTTAACACTTTGACCACTATGATGGAACAATTACAGATGACTGTGATAGACCTAAAAAATGAGAGAGCACAACATCACAACCCATTTCCTAACCATCACCATGAGACAGGTTTAGAAGATAGGTCTATGAGGGTTGATGTGCCAGACTTTGAAGGAACTTCCCATGACCCTGAGGTTTATATTGAGTGGGAGAAGGGAACAGATAGGTATTTTGAGTATAAGGGCACCCACCAGGATCAATAGTACAAAATTGCCAAAGTAAAGCTAGTAAAATTGGCTGCTACCTGGCTTGAAGGTATGCAAAGACAGAGAGTTAGGGAAGACAGACCTAAAATCAATTCTTGAGAAAAACTGAGGAAGCATCTCAGGAGAAAATACATTCCTTCCAATTATAAGCAACAACTCTACATCAAATGGAGTAACCTTAAACAAGGGCAAAGATCAGTATCTGAGTATATACAAGAGGGAGAGAAACTTACTGTGTTATGTAATATTGAGGAGCCAGAGGAGTTAAGAATAGGGAGGTTCTTGGGGGGCCTGAGAGAAGAATTGAGAGAGAAGGTAGAAGTTATACAGAACTTGACCTATGAGGGAGCATGTAACAGTGCTCTTATTTTTGAGAAATCAGCAAAGAGAAGGGTTATGCAGCCTAGTTATACCTCCAACAGAACCAAGGAACCTATCAACAGACCATCTAATTCTAACCCCTCAGTGAACAAAATAGCCTATACCCCACAGTCTAATGCAAACAGAGAAAAGGAGGCCAACCTCAAAGACATTATGTGCTTTAAATGTCAAGGACATGGCCACTATAAAAGGAACTGCCCTAATGCAAGAGCCTTTACTCAGAGAGAATGGACTGAGATACATAGCAGGGTTGGTCCTAGGGCTATGTTAGCATCTATTGGGGGAAGGGAAGAGGTTAAGTTACCCCCAACACCAGAAGAGGAGTATGAAGGGTCTTATAGGGTTAACAGCTTAGGGATGATGGAAAGAATGGAGGGGAACACTACTGATGAAACTAATGAGGAGGATGACATAGAGCAATTACCACCAGAGGAAGAGTGTCACAGTTTACTGATTAGGAGAAATTTGCACCTAGCTCCCAAGGTTGAAAAATCAGAACAAAGAGAAAATATTTTTCAAACAAAATGCAAGGTAAAAGGTAAGCTTTGTGATCTAATCATAGATGGGGGTAGTGAATCAAATTGTGTGAGCACAGACTTGGTCAAGACCCTAGGATTAGGCACAACACCTCACCCTCACCCTTATAGACTTAGGTGGTTAGATGACACTACTGGTAACACAGTGAGGAAGCAATGTTTGATCAGTTTTCACATAGGATCCTATACAGGCCAGGTCTTGTGTGATGTGATACCCATGGATGCCTGTCACATACTTCTAGGAAGGCCTTGGCAGCATGATAGAAGAACCATTCACAATGGGTACACCAACATATACTCCCTCAAACATGAAGGGAAAACTAAGGAGTTGCTTCCCCTGCCTCCCCACAAAGCCATTCCACCTACCAAAGACAAGCCACCAATTCACCTAATAGGAAGGAGAGAGTGTGAAAAGGAAGTTAGAACAGGAACTCCACTACTAATTTTATTCACCAAAGAAGCAACACCCTTAGATGGAACGATACACCCTGAATTAGCAGAACTCATTCAGGAGTATAATGATGTGTTTCCTATTGATTTACCCCAAGGACTACCTCCCATAAGGGGAATAGAGCACCAAATTGACCTAGTGCCAAGAGCCCCTATTCCAAACAAACCAACTTATAGAACTAACCCCATTGAGACTAGAGAGCTGCAAAGACAGGTTGAAGAATTGCTAGCTAGGGGATATGTGAGGGAGAGTTTGAGTCCTTGTGCTGTGCCCACACTATTGGTGCCTAAGAAGGATGGCACATGGAGGATGTGTGTGGATAGCAGAAGTGTTAACAATATCACAGTTAAGTATAGGTTCCCCATGCCTAGATTGGATAATATGTTGGATGAACTTGCAGGGGCTTGTTGGTTCAGCAAGATTGACCTTAGGAGTGGCTACCGCCAAATTAGGATGAAAGAAGGGGATGAGTGGAAGACAGCCTTCAAGACAAAGTATGGTCTTTATGAATGGTTAGTCATGCCCTTTGGTTTGACAGGGGCACCAAGTACCTTTATGAGACTGATGAATGAAGTATTAAGGCCTTTCTTGGGAAAATTTATTGTGGTATATCTGGATGACATATTGATTTATAGCTGCACAATTTCAGAACATAAGGAGCATCTTAGGAAACTATTCGAGGTATTAAGGCGGTAGAAGTTATATGGCAAGCTAGAGAAGTGTTCCTTTATGTTACCAGAAGTGAACTTCTTAGGGTACATTGTGGGAAAGGAGGGAATTAAGGTTGATCCAAAGAATATAGAGGCATCAGTACTTGGCCAGTACCTACTTCCATTACTTAGGTCAGATCCTTCCATGGACTGGCTTCTTTCTATAGGAGGTTTATTAAAAACTTTAGCTCCATCATGTCACCTCTAACTGAATGCACAAAAAAAGGTACCTTTGAGTGGACTAAAGAGGTTCAACAAGCATTTGAGCAGATTAAACAATTGATGTGTCAAGCCCCAATACTCAGGTTACCAGACTTTGCCAAGCCCTTTGAAGTAGAATGTGATGCTAGTGGCAAGGGAATAGGAGCAGTCCTGCTTCAAGAAGGTAAACCTGTGGCCTATTTTAGTGAGAAGCTCAATAACAGTAGGCTAAACTATTCCACCTATGACAATGAATTTTATGCTATAGTAAGGGCTTTGGAAACTTGGGCACATTATTTGAAGGTACAACCATTCATCTTGCATTCAGACCATGAGTCACTCAAACATATACATGGCCAAAGTAAACTGAACCCCAGACATGGCAAATGGGTAGAATTCTTGCAATCCTTCACCTTTTCAGCTAAATATAACGCAGGGAAAGCCAACATTGTGGCTGATGCCCTTAGTAGAAGATATCATCTCCTATCAGTGCTTGAAGCCAAGGTATTGGGCTTTGAAATGCTCAAAGAACTTTATGCTGAAGACCCTGATCTAGGACCAGTCTACACAGCATGTGCCAAAGGACCTAGTGGACCTTTTTCAATACAGGGGGGGTTTCTGTTCAAAAACAATAGGCTTTGCATACCCAACTCACCCTTGAGACAGACCTTAGTCAAAGAAGTCCATGAAGGTACATTGGCAGGACATTTTGGCATTCAAAAGACCTTGAGTATGTTGGAGCAACACTTTTACTGGCCCATGATGTTAGGCACAGTTGGCAAGCACATATTAAGATGTAAACCATGCAAAAGAGCCAAACTTACCTTTCACAAAGGGGAGTACAGACCTCTACCTGTTGCTAACCACCCCTGGGAGCATGTAAGTATGGATTTCATAGTAGCTCTGCCTAGAACAGTAAGAGGGAAAGATGTCATTATGGTGGTAGTGGATAGGTTTTCAAAAATGGCACATTTCATTGCTTGCCACAAATCCAGTGATGCCAAACATATTGCTAGGTTATATTTTGAAGAAATAGTAAGGCTACATGGTATTCCATTAAGCATAGTTAGTGATAGGGATTCTAAGTTTCTAAGTGTGTTTTGGAAATCTTTGTGGTCCATGCTAGGTACTAAACTCTTATTTAGCACTGCCTATCACCCTCAGACAGATGGGCAGACACAAGTTACCAATAGAACCCTAGGGAACATTCTTAGAACACTTGTCAGCAAGAACACAAAGAACTGGGATGCACACTTACATCATGCTGAATTTGCTCATAACAGATGTCCTAGTCTGACCACCAAATATTCCCCTTTTGAATGTGTTTATGGAAGCAACCCCATTACACCCACTACTCTAGTTCATTTGCCTTTGCAGGATAAAGGAGCTTGGAGTGCAGAAAGACAAATAGCTGAAGCTCAGAGAATTCATGCTCAAGTTCATCAGAACATAGTACAGGCTAACTCCAAATACAAGGCTAAGGCTGATAGAGGCTTCAAAGACAATAGGCAATTCCAAGTAGGGGATTATGTGTGGATTCACCTCATAAAAGACAGGTTTCCTAAGCAAAGAGACAACAAGCTTAAGCCCAGGGCTGATGGACCTTTTCAGATCATAGCCAAGGCAGGAGACAATGCTTATACAGTGGATTTACCTGAGTTCTATAGAGTCTCTCCTACATTTAACATAGGGGATTTGGCTCCATATCATCAAGATTCTGAATTGAGGGCAATTTCTTTTCTAAAAGGGGGGATTGAACCAAACCAAGATGGTTCAGAGGCATTACAAGATCACACACAAGGGTCAGAACACTGTCTGAAGGAAACAATTGCACCAAATCAACATACAGGGGAACCAGGGCCATCTCAAGATATGGAAGGGCTTAGAATAGGGTTAGCTACATGGTCCCATCAAGGACAGACCATGGAAACCCTCAGAATGGATCACACAACACAAAAAGACCAGACTGACAAGGAACAGAACAATGAGGAGGAAACTGTCTGGCAGGGGACCTTAACTGAGATGGGGAGACCAGACCCAAGTAGCTTGGAAGGATGGGAAGCTGGAAATGGCATCTCCTTACATGGGCCTCACTACCTAGGCCCAAGGTTCCTCATAATGATCACAGGAAGACCAGCAGAAGACAGGCCCAAGGTCACCTGGTCACCAGCAAGGTCTGATCAGCAATTCAAGGGATTATAAGCTGTTTAAGTGTTTTAATAGTCACATGCCAGGCACGTGCCAATATGACCGTTATGTTAGGTAGTCTAGGACTTGGCTTAATATGTTTAATTCTTAGAAGGATCAAAACCTATATATAGATGATCCAAGCAATGTAAAAAAACTCAGTCTTCAGTTTTGTTCAAATAATACAAGAGGTATTTTTCAATTGCTGTGTTGGCATCAACTGAGGATCAGACCATCCTCTCCCTTGGGTTAAATCTTGAGTGTTTCAAGATTTGCCTACCTATCCAAGATTATCTTCCAACCCAGGAAACATAATCATCACCATTCATTCAAGCATAATTCACAACCCAAAACAACCATCAGAACAAGAACACCAAGCCTATCTCAGTCTTGAACTTGGGTGGGGTTTGAACTAGCCTTTGAGGCTTCTTGGAGTGAGTGCAACCTGATCTTCATCCATAATTGGATCAAGAGGTGACTGAGGTAACGGGTTAGAAAGGGGAGATACAATATGAGGAGATGAAGTGTCCCTAGATAACAGACCATCAAGGGAGGGTAACTCTGGGGAACTAGGACAGAGAAGACCATGGGTTGTGTTTTTTTGACCGTTGCTCAACAGGTTTCAACCGGTAATACGAACTTTCAATTAACCACAAATAATACGAGATGAAACCTGCTAAGCAACGGTCAAAAAAAGAACTGTACTACTGGTTATAAACAGGTCATGTATGCCAGCGGAAAATGTATGTCAAAGTTCGTATTATTGGTGGTTAATTGAAAGTTCGTATTATTCTTGGAAAATCAGTGAAAGGTCGTATTATTCTGGGTAATTTTTCCAAACATTATTACAAAATAATGCTATGAAGTACAAATTACAATTTGGAGGAATTTGTTTCTCCCTTTTGTTGATGGCTAAAAACAAAACTTACACAATTATACCAAAATGAAGTTAAAAATACTTTTGTAATGAAGACCATTACTTGAAAAGTTGATACTTATTGTAGCCTTGTACTCTCTTTCCTTTAGTGATCTTTCCTTCATAAAGACACCTAGGTTTGAAATTGGAAATTCACATCGAGATACAAACAACACAATATGCTCTTAGTACTTAGGGTATATCACTTAATAACAAAGTGTTTGAACGACTTATAAACTTTGGAAGTTTAACACACAGTTTATAACTCTTTTTGAGAAACACAAGCAAGAGAGAAAGCAGAGATAAGAAAGAATTTGGAAAAGTATGTATGACATCCTTGCTTAAAACCCTATTTATACTATTCATAGTATGCCAAAGGGTCATGGATCACTAATTATCATTGATGATCAAGTTTAATGATCAACCTTCAATGCCATGTTTGTTATGGCATTCTTGAGCATTTTTTCAACCCATTAATCTATCGTAACATCAAAATTAAGAAGGAACAAAAGAAGGAATTCAATGCTCTTAGTTCAAAGAAGACGAAAAGGCAAAGAAAAGCTGGCAGAACCAAAAGCCAACTCTAATTTTGTTCCCACCCACAGGAAAGCAGAGCGGCTTAATGTTCTGACTTTGGCTCATGTTTTGCATTTTTTTCTTACCCTTTGAACCACTTTGGACATTGTATGGTAATACATTTTATCCTACTACTATTTGTAATACATGGGAATATTTCTTAGGATTTACTATACACTTAATGTCCAATAGACTTAACTTGTAAATTTTCAAGCATAATAATATTAAGAAGAGTGAAGATTCCCACCACGGTTAGAGTTCAAGGCTCCGATACTAATCAAACCAGACCCTTACATATATTAATAGTCATTATTTGTGTCTTGTGTGTTTGCTTTGATAATATAGTTATGAGTATTAAAAGAACTTGTTAAAAAGCATTAACGTTTTCAAGTGTTAAATAGCAGTAATTAATCTCTAGAAGTATTGAAAATAGTACCTTAATGGCTTAACATATAAAACAGTATCGAGCATTAACTTCTTAATTTGTGTTTTGAAATTTATCTCGTAAGCATAATATAGTGCCACATTATAACTTTGTTTAGAAAATTATACTTAATGTTGTTGGTAATCCGATTCAAACGGTTGTCATCCGTATCATGGATGATAGTATTTTGCAGGAAGATATAGTTAAGGTTTTGATCCTTGTCGCAACATTAATTTACTTTATCTAGGACTTAGTTGTATTCTATTTTACTTGATGGCTTTGATGATTATGGTATATTTATGCTTTTATTATGTATTGCGCAAACATGATGAGTTATTCACTCATTCTAATATTTTAAACTTGCGTTTTTAAGAGGTTTTAATTTTTAATGGATCTTAGCATTTTGACATTTTGGACTTTCGTATTATTTATTGTTATCATATAATTAACGTTAATTATGTATCAAGAATGTCGCGTCTGCTACACCCAAATCTTAGTTTTTGTCTTCCTTTTGACATTGAACTTATTGGCAAGCTTATTGATCTTACTATGAAATTACTAGTGGAAAAAAACTCATTGGCTGCGTGACATAGGCTGCGGTTTTAGTGTATACGCAGCTAATATATAAATTAAAAAAAATAGAATAGGCTGCGGTTTTATTAGATGACCGCAGCAAATAAAGGAAAGTTTACATATGGGCTGCGGTTTTTATATTGTCCGCAGCAAATAAAGGAAAGCCCAGCCCAATTAATTTTTTTTTAAGAAAAACGCGTGCCCATATATAAGTGAACTTTCCTAAAAACCCTAACTTCATTTAGACCTTGCATGAGTGCCGTTTTTCTCTCTTAACCCTAAAAACTTGAGTGCCGTTTTTCCTAATCATCAGGCGCCTTTTTTAGTTTCTTAACCCTAACTTCATTTTTTTCTCTCACTAAAAATAAAAAGCTTTTGACAATGAAAATCTGAGATCTTTGGATTTCCTTTGCTCGAATCATTTTATGAACTCAAGATTAATCAAGTACTCTTCATTCTCGTCATTTTGAGACCAATTTCAATTGGGTTTGCTCAATTCATAAACCCCATGTTTTCGGTCCAGTTGAAGTTTTTGAATGCTTTCTCCCATTTCCTTTCAAAGGTTTGAATTTCTTGTGTCTAACCTTAATCTATATAGTTTTTCACTTGATTTAATCATTTTTCGTTTTTGTTTAAGTTTTGTGAGTTTTCATTGAAGATCTGAAGAAACCCAGATCTGTAAATTCATCAATGGCGAGAAACCCATATCTGAAGATGTGAGTTTAAGTTTTGTAAGTTTTCAAAGATGTGAGTTTTCATTGAAGATCTGAAGAAACCCAGATCTATAAGTTTTGTGAGTTTTCATCAATGGCGAGAATTTCGAAGATTTTGTAAATTCATCAATGGTTCTTCGAAGATTTTGAAGAAACCCAGATCTGTAAATTCATCAATGGTTATTTGAATTCATTTTATTTGTTCTTTGTAAATTCGTTTGTAAATTTTAATTTCATTTTATTTGTTATCTATTTGAATCTGGGTAATATAGATAAATTCATCAATGGTTCTTCATTTGTTTTTTGATATAAAAAATTTGATGTTCTTGGATTCTATTAAACGAAAAGCAAAAAAATCAGCAGCAATTGATTGTAATTTCGTTCATTTAATTTTAGATGTAGATGAATTCTTTTTTCATCTTCATTAATTTTTAGATTTGTTGTTAATATAAAACGAAATTTAAAATAAATTTTTTTTTTGAAAATGGGGTATTGACTGCGGGCATTATGTCCGCAGCCCATAACTTTATCTTATTTGCTGCTACTCCAAGGGATGCGAGACAAAACCGCAGCCAATACCCCTAAAAAAACCGCAGCAATTGGCTTTTTTTCCACTAGTGAATATTAACTAGTTTGCCTTCTTTATTTAGGGTTATTAATAATTCATGCATGATTTTCTTTTAATGTAATGGTCTTTTTCCTTTGTTTTTTGTGTTAGAAATAATAATGCGAACCTTTGTATATGGCAATGGACTCCTTGATTTTAATAACCATGAAATGAACACCGAAATGAAGATTAGTTTGCGACGATAAACATCTCTCGGAAATCTTGATATAGATTGAAGGCGACATCGATACTTTCCTTTTGTGATATTCCCCCACAAAGGTACTCGGGTTATGAGACCGGAAATTCACTAAGAGATACAATCAATCACATCAACCGATTAGTACATGTCGATTAAACTAAACGACTTTGTGTTTTTGTAGCTAGAGATCGAAATCAGAAAAACTATAAAGGAGTTGATCACTCTCCTTTACGTTTCAAGAGAATAAGAGAAAGATGACAGAATTTAGATTCTAACAAGTGATTTCATATCCATGTACTCACTCTTATTTATAGAGTTGAAATGTCATATGGTTTCATCCAAACCATACATCAATTGATGATGTAACACATTCATTCATAACAACACATCAGTTCATGAAACATAACTTTGTTTCATGAACAATCACTTTGTTTCATGAACAATCATTTTGTTTCACAAAACAACTTCCAGAAACTTTCTGACTCGAAAATCTCTAAGTGCTCGAACGAGCAAACACCAAAAACATCACACAAAAGGTTCAGAAACATTCTGCCAGACCCACGAGCCCATGCTCGAACGAGCAGTATCTTGCTCGAACGAGCATGCTCAAGCTCGAACGAGCATGTTGCTCTGGTCACTTGTTTTGGTTCCGTTGTTACGTTCTTGCTTAGTATATGTAATACATGTTCTAAGCCTTGGATAATGTCCTACATGCTCTAAATATCCAACATTTTGATTGAAAAATGTTTTTCTATAGTGAGATAGAAAGTTTGATTTGCCCATTTATAAGGAAATTTGAACGGGTTTTTTATTTCAAAATGACGCAATTCCAAAATTTCAAAATTTTTATTTCCGCTAAAATATTTTGAAATGCTGATGAAGTAGAATAATTCTGATGCTCTCAGAAAAAGTAGGATAATTCTGATTTAATGCATTTTTATTCATTTTGATCTGAAATCAATGAAAGAAACGATATTCATATTCTCATGGCACGAAAGGGTTATTCGTTGTCAAATGTCATTAAAGAAGTGTTAAAGAAGTCAGTGAGGAAGTGGAGACTTGTTATTTAAGGTTCTTTACATTTATGTAAAATTATGTATTTTAATGTAAATTTATATATTATAATTACATGTCTTTTAAATTTATGAAATTTGCTAAATTGTAATGGGGGATGAATTTTCTTCCCAAATGAACTTCTCACTTTTGGTTGAATAGAAATGGAAGAAAATATTATAAATTAATTAATTTGCAAGTGGTCCCTACCATTTCTTAATATTAGGGCCAAATCCATTTGGGACATTTAATGTCAACTAGAAGGAGTATGATTCTCTTAGGGGTGGAGCACGGGTAAACTTATACTGATTTCGCACCACGTTTGTCCCAGTCAAAGTGGGTATGGGTATGGGTACGGGTATGGGTATGGGTACGGATACGGGTATGGTTATTGGTACGGATATGAGTATGGGTATGGGTATGGGTATGGGTATGAGTATGGACTTGATGGGTAATAGGTGTCGAGTGAATATGGGTATAAAAAGTCATACCAATCATAGGTAGTGGCTAGGTGGTGTGTATTAGGGGTGTTCAAAACCGGATACCGGGTCGACCCGGTTCCGGAAATCCGAGTACCCGCATTTTCGGATACCAAAAAAAGCATTCCATTTCCGAGCCGGTTTAAACCGGGTACCCGGAATCCGGGTACCCGGTTTAAACCGGGTCGGAAACCGGATATCCAGTTTTGTTCTTTTTTAAAACATGTGATTTTTTTCCTTATTTCTTTTAATATTTGTTTAATTTATAATTCAAATAATACATCTTTAGAAATACTTAACTTTTAACATTTTTTTCCTTAACTTTAATCATAAAATATTAAAATGCATGGGGTAAAAAAAGTCCAACGGATCACGAGAGTTTATAGTTTAAAGTTTTACAACCATACAAAAACCTACAAAAACTCATAAACTTACACTTTGAATTAAGTTTAAAGTTAAACTATTAAATAACTAAAAGCAAACAATAAAAATTCATAAGTTGAAACTTCAAGCTCCATTAATCATCTTCAACCGAGTCAGGGATCTCGTCAATTATGACCTCCGGATGCTCCAAAATTAATGCATTACCTAAACCAAAGTTATGAACATTATAAGGTAAAGGAGAAATATTTTTACTCTCAAATATTAGATAATCGAACAATAAAGCGAACAATATTATCATAAGTCATAACTCATAACCAATTTTCGGTTGTGAATTTGAATAAAAATAAGTCATAACCAATTTAAGTGAACAATATTATCATAAAATTAGACTTGAATGAAAAAATTGAAAGCATCAGAAGGAAACGAATGAAAAAAGCATTGCTCAAAGAAAAAAGAATCCAAATCTAAAGCATCATTCACTATAATTTAATTAATAAAAAGCAACAATTTAACAAAACATATGAAGAAAATCATAAACAAAAACAGAAAATCATAAACAAAAACAGAAATGACGAAATTATAAGCAAAAATGGCGAAAATCATAAACAACTATAAACAAAAATGGCGAAAATTAGAAGAAAATCAGAAGAAAATAATCTCTAAAAATGACAAAATTATAAACAAAAACAGAAAAATTATAAACAGAAAAATCAGAAGAAAACTAAAAATGACGAAAATCAGAAGAAAATCAGAAGAAAATAAAGATGAAACAAAAACAGAAAAATGGCGAAATTATAAAAAAAATGGCTAAACAGCAAAATGAAAGACCATGAATCAATT
>JAAKBH010001309.1:0-26678 GCA_019776075.1 Amaranthus palmeri | reverse complement strand
GGGGGAAATAATTACTCTAATAATTGTTTTCTTCAAATCTAATCTAGGGAAGGCCTAGAAGTTAATGGTTACTTTACTAATCTGGTATCTTCCAAAAAAAAAAAAACTATTTTAGGATGCTACAAACTTATTATCCACATACATGCTTTGGCAAAAGATACTTAACCCCGACGTGCATTATTTCCTTGTTTCTTGCATTCCTATACATTTACTCTTGCTATTAATTCTCTCCTCGATATCAAATTTGTTATTACATACATTTTACTGCTCAAGCCAATTCTCTAAACAATAATAATTGGCTGGAAGAAGCAAAAAACCCTTCAACACAGTTCGATATTGATCCACTTTGGAATTTGGACAAGTAAAAGAATATCAAAGAACACTTTGTAGAACTATTTGCAAATTGCATGTTTTGATTTGGTACAAACCTTGTCCACTACCTTGTAAAGTTCAAAACCAACATAGTTGGTCTTAGTAACTAATTCAATGCTTGAGCAGTTCTTAAAATATTATGTTAGGCAAGAATGTGAGGAAAGAAATTGGCAAGAAAAAAGCAACACCAACAAGAAGCCAAGAGTTCCACTATCACCAGATCTAAGCTCTACAATTCTAACTCCTCAAACTCTCATAACCATACACATTAGCCATTAATGAATGTGTAAAAGCTGCACTAATTCAGCAGGAATAAGAACGAAAGAAATATCAAAGATAAGCTGATAGTATAAATCAATCTCGAATAACGTAATACCTCCATTGAATATGTCACGTGATTAATTTGAACTATCGCATAGTCTAGTAGCAATAATCTCAATACAAAAGATATACATGCACATCAGGGCTGTAATGGGAATGAAAATATATCCTAACAGTTAACATTTACTGCATTAGAAGCAAGCAAATAAATGCAAAACCAGCTCAAATGCAGAAACTTCAATTCCACAGATATTTGCACCCCTTTTTTTCCCCATTTCTCCAATTACTACTCTAAAACACTATGACAGTACCATAAGTAAGTTGGTCGACATTCCAAATGTATCTATTTTTCCAATAGAAGCATATTTTCAATTTATAAGAACTCTAGGTTAATAATATTTAAACCTTCGACAACACTTAGCGAAAATGATTTTACAACAGTAATTTCTCTAGTTAGCCTAGACTAGCTCTTAATAGTTCTAACTACCGGAAATATAAAGCATCCTAACCATGGACGTAGCCACGTTCCGCAACCAGGGAGCGTCTATTCGTCCCCAATCACCACAAAACCCTATCCAAATCGCTCAATTTCCCGTCCCGGTTTAGAAGACCTTTTTTAAAGGTGTTTTGGCCTCCATTTAATTTATGAAAAAAGGAAGGAAAAAGCGAGATGAAGCCTAGAAAACTTTAAAAATTCTACTTGTAGACAATTTCTTAAAGCAAAAAAACTATATTAATTTTATTTTGTTTCAAATATATAGTTTATACATATTATATCTTTTACCCTATCAGGTTAATTTCAAGAGAACCATTCTTATATTTTGAAACAGGTCCATCAACACCATATGGCGTTCATAGTACAAAAGACTAGTGAAAAATAATCACCACTCATTTTAAAACAAGGACTGTAACACGGACTAGGTACTCATCTCAAATTCTAGCTATCCAAAAACAAAGCCAACATCGCTTTTGCGATAAACCACAACAAATCTTGATGCACCGTGATCCTTTGACAATAACCACAGTACTTAACACATACAAACATAGACCACAAACGAGTGAATCCCTTGTGAGATGTTCTAAACTGTAACTTACTTAGTATCCTCTAATAAATTATAAAAATGGTAATCTAAATCATGAATGAAATGGTGAGCAACATAATTGGTTGTGATTAACTATGATCTTTTAGCTTGGGGACCTATAGTTCGAAAAAATCAAACTATAAAAAGCTAAAGTAATATCAACTAGAAACCTTCAATACAACAGCAAATGATTATTTTAAATGTCTGAATTATAAATAAGCATAAGTTTGCCCATAAAACCTGTGGTTGGACATGATCTTACCACACTCTAAGAAGACTGCAAGGTAAAACTTTTCTGCTTTTCAGCCTTTTCCTTGTCAGCATCGCCGAAAAAGACAGGTTCACTTTGAAAACATCTATGGTAGGACAAAAATTCAGCCAGAAACAATAATCAACTTGAGCACTAGCCTCATAACATGTAAAATGCTATTCAAACCTATAATTAATAGTAGAAACTTAGAAATGGAATGAAGAAAATATTCCATATGGAATACAAAGCCTCATATTCAAAGTTCAAAAAAAAAAGCACTATCCAAAATAAGAGAAAGGAACTCATTAAGGAGCATAATTTATTAAGGTTATGGCATTGTTATTGATGAAACATCATGTATATTCATTCTAATTTAGAAGCAACCATTACATACTCCACTATCATGGTGTCATTCTCACAATGTTAACCAACTATAAATTTCTAGAAGATAATTCTCCTGGTCCTAGACTTAGCTTTATAATTTTGCTGATTTCTCTCATTTTCAACTAGGAGTCATAACAGCAAATTGTGACAAAAACAATAAGACTTTATATTATTTAAAACGCACAACCTGGAGACTATGGGTATTTTCAAGTCTATAGTTTTGAATCATATCATTTTAAGATTTTGTCACATGCCTATATTCAGTTGGGTTTGATATTTAGCCAACAATTATAGTCATTATCACATCAGGTTTTGCCCCAATTAAACAGCCCTCGAGAGTACCACTTTCAAGTACTAAAATTGTCACTTTGAGCTCTAGACAAATTAGAAACTTCTTTCTCTCAAGTAAATAAAAAGCTAGTGAAGAAATCTAATTCAACCAGGGTCCATAAAAGCTAAGAGCTTATACCAAAGAACAAATTTCTAACCAATCAAAATTTCTAGAATAAGTCATTGGCTAAACTTGAGTAACCATCTTATTGACATGGGAAATTCATCTCAAGCTTTTTCAATCTTACTTGCAACCTAAAATAATAAGTGCTTGAAAAGGTGTCACATTTCTGAAAGACCATTATGGAAAACAAGACCTATAGCAGTTTTACCCCTACCTGAAGCTCAAAAGTCTTGCACAATTCAAATTTGTTTATACAGTTCTATATCAAATTTTAAATGTGGTCTGGGTTTGTGGGTTTAATCTTTCAGCACAACATAATCAAGCATTTTTGAAGAGAAATGCACTGATGTAAATTTTACTCTTTTTAGGAAAACCAACAACTATGATTAAGTTCTCCCTCAGAGGTGCATTTGAAGCGATGGTACAAGAGCTGAAGATCAAGTTTTATAATTTGTGGACACTATTTGGTGAACGTACACAGTTTTCAGAGCAACAAATTTAACAATCACCCCACGTTTTAATCAATGCTTTGAATGCTCTAAAAATTACTTTTAATAACCCACCCTATTATACTAGCAATTTTTCACCCTAAAGCCCAGAAATGACACGTTCCCCCAAATAAGAAGAGTAAATGTTGCATCACAAGAATGCCCGAAGATCATCAGCAGTCCATCCTATTACCCTCCCATGGTTTTGAATTTAAATCCCGGAACTGCAGGTCAATCCTCCTATTGATGACAAGCCTTGATCTTGCATTACAAAGTTCATCTCCCTAGAGCATCACACATTCACAACACCATCAATTGTTGTCTCGTATCATTTCAAAAAAAAACAAAAAAAAAAGACCTTGCATCTTCAATTGCTCTCTATAGAAAACTACAGGCTTTAATTTTTACTCTTCAGCTCTGCCCATTTATTGTCAAAAACTTAAATCAGAATTCAGACCAAGTAGAATACAAGCTTTTGAGCTAGTATTCAGACTTCAAAATCTATTTCAAAATTTACAGTAAACCACGCCAACATATACAGCCATAAAAGAAAAAGCCATAAATATCACCCCATACAAGCATGTACACTAGAGGATACATGAATATTTAACTTTGTATCAATTCCCGATGAAAAACACCAGCACCCTTCAAGCCTGAGGCCCTATTCTTAAGTTGAAATCAAGTTTTATATTATTTCATCAGTATATACCAATTTTCATCAGGAAAAACAGCTTTAATTAGTTAAAGACATTTATGCACAGTCAAATAAAATTTTAGTTAGTAAAATTCAGGTGCCAATGATTATTAAAGCACAGGTCCAACAGGCTCAATGGCTGGCCGATGTATGAAGAACTAGCTAAGCTGAGATTTTTTTGTATACAATTATAATCAGAACACACACCAGATATGAGTATATGACCAAACAAAATGGATATTTCCAAGACAAAGAGGATTCTAACCAATTGCCCCTACAATCCCAACTAGGGCATGTTGAAACTGATAATAACAAAGCATTACTACACTGGTCTCTTGATCAAAATTTCATCATAAGATAACCCCAATATACAAGCTTTCTATGCAACTTCATAGGCAATTCAAAAAATCCATGTATTTAAAAGAATCAAATTGAACAAAATATTCCTTTCAAATTTCAATATGAAAAGGTATAGCACGTAACATAAACAGAGAATTACAGCTTAAAATCTAAATCAAACGCACGGGCATATGTCCCCTTAACCCCTCCTAAGAAAATAGCACCCCTAAGAAGATGAGCTCTATTTTCTTTAAGAAATACACCCTCATCCTTATTTGATATTTCCATTTTTCATTTACAGTTTCTCCTACAGAATCTTTTTACATCTTATTAGTTAAACACTATCTTACCTTGAATTGGGTACGAATATGAGATACGAGTGCGGATTCGAGTTTTCAGGTACGTCATTTTTTACTATTTCTCAAACAAAATTATTTAATTTTAAGTTTTTATCCCTACAAAATATTAAATATCATAATAACTAATATAATAATACCTATAATGTAATCATCAATTCATAGCTATTAATAACCTTATTATTGACTAATGTAACATTAAGTAATAAATCAAATTCCCTGTCCGAAAAAAGCAACAAGATAGAACATCATCCACGCTTAATAAAGTAAAACCTACACGATTATTTGGTAATGATTATCCGGAATAGAGCTAGCACTTTAAATATACCATTGAACCAAACATCACAAGTCCTTCAGTGGGTCCCTAATTGGTTTCGCGTCCCAAAAACAGTACTCATGGTTTACTTTTTGCCTCTTGCACAGTTGCACCTAAAACAGCCATGTCTGTTACCCCCATAATATATCCAACCAGGAACAATCTTCATGGAAAACAAGTTGATAGAAACTCACAATATCATCAGATGTAGGCTTTCAGACATCTAATTTCTATAAAAGTGAGGCTTCAAACATTAAGCTAAAATATTATTAGCAAATTGCATCATACTTTCTACCTTATAAAAACAAACACAAAATATGACATACGATAGCTCAGATAAACCATTGAGCAATCCCAAGGGATCAAGTCACCCTAGCTTGGCAAGCCTCCACTACACATCAGTAATTCATTTGTCCAGTCTCTTCATCCCTTGATAGATTACATAAACAATTCTGAGTTCTGCAACACATCATAACAGAATATACCAAGAAATATTGATGATATCTATGAATACTTCAACCTCCATAGTAATAGTTCAAATCACAAAACAATATGCAGCAGTCACAATGTATCTTCCCAAAAATATTTACCCTATATACCCCCATTATCCCCCTTTCTCCAAACACCATCCTTTACCCTTTTTGCACATCAAAATGACACTGTAAACCCAGAAACATAATTTTTTTTCTTTATTGACTAGAGACACAAGAAACTTCGTAATTATGACCATGATAAAAGCATGTTCTTTTGGGCAGAATGGAATTTGTAACAGATTCAATCTATACAATCGGGCACCAATCACTAAACATTCCATTATTTCCAAAAATGTGATTAGCCAGAGATGGTACCCATCTACAGCAAAATGGCGTTATAAAAAGAAAGTGGAAGGAAAAACGTGGCAATGTAGTTAACAAAAGTGTAAACAAATGCAACTAAACAAAGGGAAGAAAGATACTTAGTTTCAGCAAAGAGACTGATTAGCATTTAATGATGGGTCGTGAAAAAATTTCACACCAACATATTTAAACTCCAAAATATTATAAGCACAAAGTCAAACAAAGTAACTTAACTGTCACTGAAACTTCAGTCCAAATACTCCCAAAATACCACCTCCACTAACATATCAGCAACCTGAAATAACAAAACTGGCATAAACCAACCAGCAAAAGAAAGAGACACGGAAAGCTGCATCACCTATTCACTAAATGCAAAATATTGAAGGAAAAAATGCAGACTATCAGCTACAAAATCACTGGATTGTTTGTCAGCCAAAACAACCATCACGCCTTTTAACGCTTGTTTCCACGACCCTGAAAGCCAGCCTTCTTGGGCCTCCCCCCATCTCTTCCTTGAATTGAAGCTGGGTCTTTCGACATCCTGCTCAACAAAGAAAATCAACAAATTACGCCTAGAAATAGCAACAGCTAACACAAATCCTCAATATAAATCCTACCCAAAGTGGCCCCTCTTCCCAAAAGATCCAAGCGAGATGGAAAGCAGACAAACAAATGAAGAATAGCATACAGCACATATAGCAACTTACTTTTGTTTCTTATTCTGCTGTTTGATGTTTAAGACTATATCCCTAGCCTTTCTCTGGTGTTCTCTTGATTGTGAATGCAGGTCCAAACCTTCCACAGTTCCACATTCAACCTTACAAATGCGGCACATAATGCTTCCAGGCATCCACTTTCTTGGATTATCAAAGGGTTCCCTCTCCTAAAAAAAGGTACCTCTAGCGAAATAAGCTACCAAAAACAAATCATCTTCTAAAACCAATATGCCTAAGAATAATTCAAAACAGAAGAACTTACAGGGTAAAAACCACCTTCAAGTGCATAGCGCTGAAAGCCAGAGGCACCCTTAAATTGAAGTTCACCCATCAGAGGGTGCCCGGGTTTCTCACCTCCAAAGGATTCTCCAAAAGGCGGGTGTTGGTGAAACTTTTCTGCTAGGGGAGATTCTCCCATCCGTGGATGGCCACCAGATGAACCAAATGTTTTTACATCCCCCATATGCAAATTCCGAGGACCCATATGATTCCTTTGTAAATGTAAAGGGAGCATATCTGGATTATGAGGACCGCTGGCCAAATGCTCACCAGCACGCAAATTACCAGCAAAATCACGTTCACCCCTAAGCAAGTGATTAGGGGGAACTGGGAACCTGTTATCATGTAATGATTTCCCAAATGGTTCATTAGGAAAATTATTTCCACCTACATCCCCATAAGTTCCGAATGATCGAGAAGGAAACCCAGGAAATTCCCTACCAGGACTTCCAGGTGGCAAACCATCCATGCGGGATCGACCAAAAACAGGACCAGTTGCTGAACCAGGAAATTCGGGATGGTGTCCAAAATCTCCTCTCCTCCTGCTATCATCAGGAAAACCAGTAGCTTGGCCCTTTTCAATAACATGATTAGGATTTGGAGGAAACAATCTTGAAGGGCCAGAACCAGCAGGAGAATCTTTTTTCAGTCCAGAATTACGGTCAAATCTATGTGGCCCTTTGTCATATACGTGAGGACCATGATCAAGTGCCCCGGATGTTGGAAATTGAGTCCCATATTTTGATGATGGTCCGGCTTCAAAATGAGACGGTCTTGGAAATTTCGTCAAATCGTGTTCAAAGTCCCTATGAGGAAAGTGTTGCAAATGCTCTTCATGCAATAGATTCACCCTTCCATCTCTCATCCCAGGTGCAGACATAGAATCATGAGGTGAAGGATCACCAAACTTCACAGCCCCAGGGTGAGAACCAGGATGAAGTGGCCCATACGGAGCTCTTTCCGTGGATCCATGAGGAAGTGGCTCTGGTTTTCTAGCATCAAAATAGCCAGGCCTCTGAGGAAGTGTTTCATTTTCCATTGGGAATGGACGGCGCTCGACATCAGCTTGTTCTCTCCCCTTTGCACCAACATGAAAATCAAGTGCACCATGCCTTTGAGCAGCAAATGAGGGTCCAACAAAAGGTTCGCCAGGAGGATTCTGCAATTGGCCACCTTGATAAGGAGGCATATTACCTTGATGATAGCCCATATTTCCAGTTCTAGCATAAGATGCTGATGAGCCAGGGATTGACATAGCCCCAGATGCATTTTCCTGAGGCAAAGGACCAAGGGGTTGCTCATGAAGAGGGGGCTGGGAATTCTCAGGTGCATTGAAAGGCGGTCTTGGAGGAGCTTGTCCAGGTCCTTGTGGTCTCAATTGATTAGGATGATGTCCCACTGTTGGCTTCTGGGTGTTATAAGGATGAAGTGTAGCTTGTGGCATAGATGCACCACCAGGTCCGAGGTGTGCTGAAGGCCCATACTGCATTACTTGAAGCTGATTTCTTCCCTGGCCAGCAGAAGGAAATGAATTTGTACCAGAATTAGAAGCTGGTGCAGCTGCACTAGCTCCAGCGTTAGTTTTATGCTTTAAGTCCGGCACCTCAGCCTTCTTCCCAACATCTTTAAGATCCTGAGCACCATTTTTGGTTGAATTTGCACCAGGTGACGGCTTTGATATACCCTCAAATCCATCTGCCTTGATCCTCGATTTGCTATCCTGAATATCATTTTCCAATACCTTAGGCTCTGTAACTGGTCCTGTCCTGTTGTTTCCATCACCACCACCATCTAAAGCACTTTCTGATTTTATTTTAGTTTCATCCTTTTTAAACCCAGCTAAATCTCTAGCCTCCTTGTTCAGATTGTTTTGATCATAAATGCTATTATCCAACATCTGATCATGAGTCTTTTCACCACCTGTAGCTCTTAAATATTGTTGGGATTGACCAGTCTGCTGTTCAGAAAGAAGCTGATTGTTCACTCTCATTGAATTAGCCTGATTTACGGGGGAGGGTCTAACCTGACCCGAACCAGTAAGTCCAACAGCAGGAGCATATGTTTGGTTACCCGTTCCTTGTGTGGCTGGTCGAGCGGCATAACTTTGAGCAACATTAGGTTGAACACCATACCCTGGTGCGTAATTCTGCTGAGGTGGCTGCGTCAGTTGAGGAGGACCTTGGGCTTGTGCTTGAGCTGTCATAGGTGGATGTGGCTGTGGATGTGGTTGTGGCTGTGCAAAACCATGTCCATGAAAAGCTTGCTGCTGTCCATACTGCTGTTGTGCAGCCTGCACACCAGGACGCTGCTGAACCGGATATCCAGGCTGCTGCGGATGAGAATGAACAGGCAGCTGCTGTGCTGGAGGCCTGCTTGGAGGTTGAACTAGAGCAGATGACAGAGCTGGCTGTTGACTTGTAATGTTAGGATAGGCTTGAGCAGGATACATCTGAGAAGCTTGAGGGAAATTCCCCTGCATTTGCACTGGGTACTGAGGCTGGGCACCAGGAATTTGCGTTGGACGTGCAGCTCCCACCTGCATTTGAGATTGAGGCTGTGGCTGCGGATATGATTGGTAACCAGTTACAGCATTCTGTGTCTGAAGTTGGGCACTAGGATTCATAGGCTGATTTTGTTGAGCTGGAGGATGAGCAGACGCCTGTAAATTCTGTTGCAAAGGAGGTTGTGCTTGTACCTGAGACTGTGGATGTGGATAGGGGTAATTCTGGGTTTGCGCTTGGGTTTGCGAAGGTGGATAAGGTTGGGCATTAAGTTGCTGCATCTGAGTGTGAGTTTGCTGATACTGAGGTTGCTGCAACTGCTGTTGAGAAACAGGCTGAGACTGGGTTAATGGCTGAGACTGGTTATATGGAAGTGCTTGAGATGGAGGTGCTTGACCTTGAGTTTGCATTTGAGGCTGTACGTGAACCGACGGCTGAACTTGTGGTGGTGCATTGACAGCTGTTAGTGCAGTTTGGGCAGAAGCTTGGGGCTGCGGTTGTGGTTGGGTCTGTGTAAGAGGCTGGGGCTGAGCATGAGGCTGGACCTGCTGCTGAGTCTGAAGTTGGGGTTGAGTCTGAGCTTGACCATAAACCTGTGGTTGGGGTTGCCCATAAGCCTGAGGAGGATAACCTTGCACAGCCTGTTGTGGGTACTGTTGAGCACCTTGCTGATACTGATAGTAATATTGATATTGCTGTTGGTAAGGATCATATCCAGGATACTGCTGATAGTACTGTTGGTATTGCTGCTGGTATTGTTGCCACTGTTCTGCAGTAGGCATTGCAGCTTGTGCTGCTTGTGGTTGCACAGTAGAATTGCCTCCCTGGTTAGAATCTTGACCAGATACAACAGGAGCAGTAGTTTGAGTTGTCTGAGCTTGGGAAACCGGAATTCCTGTCTGAGTCGTTGTCGTCTGGCTTTGATTTGCTGAAGCTCCAGCACCAACTCCAGTGGATGTGTTATCCTGTGCAGTGCCTGACTGTTGCGCCTGAGATTGTGCACCCTGCTTTGAGGCATTTTGCAGATTGATTTCAATGCAAGCATTATGATGAAATATGTCAAATAATACAAGAGGACACGTCTCAACTCACAGGACAGTTTTGCGCATGTTCCTGCACCTGGCGGTGCACAATCTGAATTCCGCATCTGTTGCATAGAACTGGAGACTCTCCAAATGAACACGAGGAACAATGAGATATGCAGTCAGATAAAGCACCTTGCCATGTGCATCCAGTCCTATGATACAGGCAATGAACTTGAATTTTCCCTATTGTATCTGCCAGCGCTTTATTGGACTCCAACAGTGGCTGTGACAGAAAAGAAACATTATCACAATAAGAATGCGTAGTAATCAACATACAGTCAACCAGAAACCAAGCATCACTGAGTAAGATAATAAAGCAAACCTTGCAATCCGATTCCGTCACCCGGTATCCATCATAAGGACAAGCGTGTGTTGTGCTAACAACATAAGTCAGACATGGCTTACAGTATAGATGAGTGCATTGTGCCTGCAAAGCCTCATTTGGATAGACAAGAAGATGACAAACAGGACAGAAGTATTCTCCAGCAAGCGATTGAATATTTAAAATGCAGTCATTATCAAAACCCATGATTAGGGAAAGGAAACTGCGGGGTGCTCCTGTTATAAATCAAGCAAACAAAATTAATATAATTATTTTTAGCAGCCATCCAATCTTCAATCCAAAGCCTTCTTTGACTCTCAAAATCAAAAATAAAACATGAACACAACAGACGAAATATTAAAAGAAATAGGAAAAATTGTTGAAAATTACCTAGAAAAACACCACTTTTGTGAATTTTCGAAACCCAACTTAGGGTTTTCGAAACCCACCTTGCTCAAACCCAGTAGACGAACACCACAAACAGTTGATGCACACCGCGAAATATGGAAGATTTCGACCTTCAAATGAATTTTCGACCAGAGGGAAATGAATTTTCAAAGACCCAAATTGCTGCTTGTTTTAGACGAATGAGCAAGAACATGAACCCTAACTCAAGAACCAAGTTGTGGGTTTCCGGAAAATTGATTTGGGGAAGGGGTCTTAATGCAAACCCACCTGTTTATATTTTGATTTTCTAATTAGTTTTTTTTTAGAGAAAAAATAATAACTTAGACATTTAACGGAAGTTTAAATAATCTGTTATTAAGTATCTTTCGACAAACAAAAAAAATTTTTTTAGGTATTTTTTGGAAAAAAAAATTTCTAAGTAGTTTTCACAAAATGATGTTTTTTAGTTTAGGTAGTTTTCAACAATTTTTCAAAGAAATAAGGAAAAAAATCACTTTAATTAATGTCCAAAACATTAAAGCAACGAAAAAAGTTATCAAAAACAACACATCTTTGTCATCAATAAACAAAATGAATTAGTAGTATAAAAAAATTTATTGCAACAAAAATCATCATAACGCACATTTATCTAAAGATACAAGTCCGAATTTAAAATCGACTAATTTTGAGTTAGATTTTACAACAAAATAACGCAGATTTTGACATACAAGAAGTACACAATATCAACATAAACAAAAACAAAACCTACAGAAAATAAATTAATATCAGTGTCGCGGGAAATGAAATTTTCCAATTCAAATCTAGAAAAAATTATAACTCTTCCTGCGCAAAAACGAAACTCGAAGACTTCAAATCATATCGTGAACTAAATTAATTTAGAACATTGTCATCAATTAAGTAAAGTGAAGAATTAGGGTTTGTGAGGAATGGAGAAGAACGGAGAGATATTATTTTATCCTATCTTATTTTATGTTCTTTTTGTTTTTGGTTCTTTCGAAAATGTATTTTGTGTTCGTTTTGTTTTTGGTTCTTTCGAAAATGTATTTTTGCCGTTTTATGAGCTGATAAATTTTTGGTTTTGTATAAGACTCAACACTAACAATGTTAAAATCTTATCTTAATTTTAAAAAATTAGGGTGGGTTAGATATTTTATCCTATCTTATTTTATCGTATCTTACAACTCAAAACATGTCAAGCTCTCTAGCACTATTCCTTACAATTTTTATGTGAAAATGTACATTTTGTACAATGTCGTATAGTATTTAATGATAATCTTTTAATTCTTCACCCCATTTCTATGTCTTCCATTTTTTTTTCCTAACCGTTTGTACTCTATTAATTAGTTTTTGTACTTAACCCACTTTTTTATGTAAACGTTTGATCTTTGATTAGTTTTTTCGGGTCTGGGTACTTATTATTTGGTTTTTATAAGTAAACTTTGAGTCTTTATGTGACTATTCAGGTTGAAATTATTGATATAAAAGTACAAAAGATTTTGAATCATTGAATATATACATATATAGAAGGATTTTATTTTTTCTATTTGAATTGAGATTTGAAAGTGTGATTTGATGGAACAAGCTCAATGTTTTAATTTAATATATCTCACTAAATAGAGGGTTCTGGGGAAAATGGTTATTTAGAATGGGATTTGAATTATTGAAACTGGGATGGACATCTTTTTACTGCTAGACCTTCCAATTCTATACCCACAAATTTTGAAGGCCAGCAATTATACCTATTAAAGCCAGAAATTCTTTTAATTACTTTTTCATTTGTTCGATTTTCATTTGACTGTAAAAAAGATGATATGGTTCCAAGTTGCATCCATAGAATTTAGAGGATATGATTTCAAGTTGGTGCTTCTTTTTCTGCTTGTAATTCAGATGATGAAAATGTGGCCATGAACAAAGATTTCTCTTGCCTCCGTGAAGCAACAAAATGGCACATAAACTTGTCCTCGAGTTGGGCGAAGGTACGGATACTTCCAGGAGGAAGTGAAGTGTACCACGTCAGCGCAACTCCTGAGAGAGTGATAGGGAAGAACTTGCACAGCAGGACCAGTTCCGCGGTATACAGCAGCATCAAGTTTTTATATGTCATAATATGCTCCTCAGGGCACGTAGTACCATCAAAGGTAGCTATATTAGGGACTTTGATTTTCGCGGGGTTTGGAGTGGCTAGAACTTCGACGGCGAGTGGAGAATTTATCAATACGGAGGTCTTGGAGGGACCTGATGAGATTACTCTTGGTGCCTCACCACCAGGCTTTGATAGTGACTTGACCCGATATAAAAGGTTTTTCTTCTTTCCTCCCACTTCCTATCGATTAATGACTGAACACTATTCGACATTCTTTGCCTCTTCTTCTCCAGTAAGGAACAGGCATCACGAGAGGCTGTTTTGGATTCTCCCTCTCTGGAGTTCCCTCTAGTATGGCTTTCATGCGTCTTGGACATCTCCCGCCTCTTTTTGTTCCTTCTGCTAGAGCGGGACGCACCTGTGTTCCTGCTTTGGGACATTTTAGGTGTAACACCCCGAGATTTTCTGACTTCATTAATTAATATTTTAATAACTTTTGTGGATTTTATAATTATATTAAATTGATTTTAAAGTAGTTTAATAAGTTTCGTTTGTAAAGAAATTTAAATATTAACATGTTATATTAAAAATAAAATTTCATAAAATAAAGAGTTTCTAATCAAAATAATTATTTTATAAATGTGGGAGCACATGTAGATGAGTCTCTTAGTTGGGTCTTCCAAGAATATAAACCTAGATAAATAAATAAATAGATGAGTAAACATAAGAATAAGAATAATGGTTAAAAGCTTCAAACCCTAAACTTACTCAAAGCCTAGCCGTCACACTCCCACTCTTCTTCCCTCTTATCTTCTCCTCTCCCTCTCACTCTCTCTCACCACCGGCTGCCACCACTTAGAGGCGGCACCAGCTAGGGTCGCACCACCCTTGCCACGGCAGCAGCTAGCTGCGTTTTTGAAGCCCAGGACGGCAGCTCTGTGCTGCGTTTTTTCGCCCAGAACAGCAGCCAACGGCTGCCTTTGCCGCCACCAAGAGCCACCGCTGACACCTGCTCCTCTCTTGTCACCACCTCTCACACTAGACACTTGATATCTCACCCCTCTTTTCCTATTCCCTCTTTGTAAGCTATCTAAATACATCTTCTCTCTAATTTTTATTCTTAATATTGCAAGTATATGAATGTTGATGTTCTTATTAAATTAATTGTTGTTTATGCTCAAATGTGATTGTGGTAAAGAGTCATGAGCTTGAGTTTGAAATAGTTGAGCTAGGGTATATTAAGATGAATTTAAAAGTAGTAATTTGGGTGAATTAATGAATCTCGGCTTAAATTAAGTTATATCTTGACAAAATTTAAAGTGGGTAAGTATTAGAAAGTGTGATTTGAACTTGAATAAGTTAGAGTTTTGTTTGGGATTGAACATGATATCTTGATTTTTGTTATAAGTTTGATTATTATGGAGAATTGAAAATAGAGTTTTGTTTTGGTGTTTATTTCATTGAATCTTATTATGGGTAATAGTTAAATGTGATGTTTTTGTACATGAATTGATTAAGGTTTGATTTTAGGATGAAAATGTTGATAGTATGTGCTTTTATGTTACATTAGTGGTGTGATGATTGAATTGGATAATCTTATAAATTGTCTTAAGAATTAGTTTGGTTGATTAGGATGTGTTGGTGACATTTTTGATGGGTATAGTTGTTAGCCCACATAAGTAGTGGCTATTTTTGTTTATGTACCATTAATTATAATCATGTAAGTGGAAATTTTGATATCTAGTGTTGTGAATGAAATGATAATAATAATTACTAAGAAAGATTAAGGTCGCGATTGTCATTAATGAAAGTATTGCCGTGGTTATAGTCGTTTGATGAGGTGATTAGTTTTGAGCTTGGTCGTTATATTGATATGTTTAATGGTGATGCTAAATTATACGACTCTGACCCAAGTTATACGAATCGTTATTAATTCGTCAAGCTACAAATTTAATTTATTCTTAATCGTTTTATTCTAAAACCTTGGAAAAGTAATAAATCATCACTACCATAAGTAATATGATTGATGATTTGGTGTAATATCATATATTATGTGTCCCTAAACTTTCCCATTAGTAGTTTGATTAAAGCACAAGCATAGAGTCGCGTTAGTTCACTTGAACACATCTTTGTGTAGAATTCATTGGACTCTAATGTTATGGTTTGATTGGAATTGATGACGTGGTTCATGTGTGAGCATGAGTTGAATTTATTGCATGAGTGCGTTTAGAATGCGTATTAGTTTGAATTGAAACTTGTTCGGCTAATAGTGTAGTTTGTATGGAGTCAGTGCTCCTTGAATGATGTGAAGTAGGCTTATTAGTCTTACTTTTAACGTGTATAGGTGCCCGGTTCATAAGAGGGCCGTAAGAACCTCCTTCGAAGTGATTTTTGCGACTTGTTGTCTTGCAGCAGCAGGTAAGTACACGCAGTAGCTAATTCTTGAATCTTGAATATGTTTTCTTTGCGTAGCAATATTATATGAGCTATGTTACATATGAACTGCTATTAAATATTATTAAGTTAGTGCTACAAGTGGGAATCAGCCGTAGACATAGTAGAGAATGGGTTCTGATATCGCAAGACTAGAATGTTGGATTTTATGAGATTGGAATGAGAATAAGTCTCCTTACTTGAAGAGACATTAAGTTGGATATTTACTGTGACTCCACTGGATTGGTACCCCAGCTGGATTAGTTCCCGGAGGCATTGACCGTCTATATATGGTCGCTGTACGGGGGTATGATCATACTTTGCCATTGGGCGCCGGCATGGCCGTCACCGTCCTTGGCTGAGGTGTTGCCATGTGGGTCTTGCAAACCCCAATATGGTGGCCTCTAGTCACATAAGAAGATATATAAGAGCAATTGAAGAGATAGAAGACGGTGAAGATATTGATGAGAAGTATATTGAATTGAGAAATAGATGGAGTAGAGGTTTACACGTTTGGATACCTTCCTCACCTTGCTTGTCGAAATTGTTTGTTGGTTACGTATGCATAATTTATTGTTAGTTACTGACGTGTACTGTTTGTTTCCTTGTTTATGGCTTGTCTTTGATGGCCCTGCTATGACACGTTGGTCTATGACTTTACGTTGAGCAGTAGGGGTATCATAGATAACACTTGCAGGTTTTTTTTTGGAGTTTATTTGCATTGCATACGGGGGGATTGAGTGAGAATCTTGACACGTGCCATGTTCTAACTAATTTTGACGCCTCACGTGTTTTGAATTGTAATTGAGTATGTTTTTGGTTTGAGGCGTGCCCTCCTTTTGATGTAATTTGTTCCGCTGCAAAGATTTATTTCGTTTTATATTTCGTTTTATATTTCGTTAGTGTCTTGAATGACTTGTATAGCTGGTTACGTTTTTTGGAAAACCCTAGTGTTTACATGGGAACCACGATCCATGCTTAGCATGTCGACAGAGGTTTTGGCGTTGATCATTCCGCCGTGATTTTTGTTACAAGGCTATTAATGCCTCTTCTCGTGATGGTTTATTGTCTGTTTGATCCTTTAGGCGCGTTAAAATTTAAGGCAGATGCTGCCGAAATGTTCGCAAAATTTTGTTTGAAAGCTTTTCTAAAACCTCTTTAATCAAACCTAAATATTATCTTTTTTCTTTATTTTAAATTATTTTAAATGTAACACCCGAATTTCCTCCGTCCTCTTCCGGTTTTGGTTTCGTTCAGAGGGTCGGAAATTCAGGGGTGTTACAGGTGGTATCAGAGCCAGTGGTTCCTATCTTTCCTAAACACTTCGTGTTTTCTCTAATGCTAATCTTTGTTTTGTTTTCGAAGTTAAACTGCTTTGAGAGTTTGGGTAGACATGGGATAGATGCATATTACATTTTCATGCATATGATTATCATTGCACGTGAATAGGTAAATAAATAATTTGTTTAGCTCATTTTAAGACTTATTTTCATGAGTCTTTTCCCTATATATTGCTGTTTTACAATATATTTCCAAGTTTATGTGAGTCAGAAAAATATTTCCCACATTACTGTCCACGTGGCATTTATATATTTTTTTTAAAACTGCTCTACAAAACCGCCATTTGTAGTAGCGGTTTGATGCGAAACATGAGTCGTCACCTGAAGCAGCGGTTCAAAGCAGCTTTAATTTTTTTTAGAATTAGGAAACCGCCACTTGAAGTGGCGGTTATCTCTGTATTACTTTATCCACATTTGTTTTAACTGGAAGGGGATAAGTGGACATCAATCTCATTTTATTAATTCTTGAAAATTTGCAGGTGAGGGATCCATCATCATCAAACTGAAGTGGCGGTTTCAAGAACTAATAAATCAGTTTGATCCATCATCATTTCTTGTTTAGCATTACTGATTTATTAGAGAAGAAAGGAAATATAAATGGGTTTTTTTTTTTTTTTTTTTTGAAATAATAAATGGGTTTTTAATTATAAAGAGAATGAGTAATCTTGAGGCACAAGAATGTTTGATTGAAAGGGAGAATGCAGAGGATATATAAATGGGATTATTATCCAAAAAAAGATCAATTTTTTTTGTTTTACTAATTTATGTTTTGGTTTAATTTGGTGGGGTTTTGGTTTTGGTTTTGGTTTGATTATGATTGAATGAGTTGAAGAATTCAATAGAGTTGAAGAATTCTTCCTGGGAATCAAATGAGAGCAAAGTAGAAACAGTTTCTAAATTCAATAGAGTTGTTTCTCTTCTTACTAAAAAAGGTTTTGGTCATGCTAAAATGAGAAGATCAAAAAAATTACCTTACATTTATACCCAAAATCTCAACCAAAAACAGAACAATTTCACCCAAATCAAATTTTCTCAAAAATCCATTTGCTGAAAAACCCTAAAATTTCATCTCAATTTGCTGAAAAACCCTTGATTGATGTTACTTTATCTGTTAAACCCCCTACCCAAATCCCCACCCTTCAAAAACCCACACAAACCCTACCACTTGTTCATCAATCAGTTTCAACAACATCAACAACAACACTTTCAGCAACATATGCTTCAAAGATTCCAAGTTTCCAACTTCAGCAACAAATGATGAACAATAATACTTCTAGAAGTGGGGTTAATCAGAAATTTGATGGGTCAAACACAATGATCATTTGTATCTTCTTTAAGTAGGGATAAGATTAAGTACTATAACCGCTATCTAAGATAGCGGTTCACTTAATTTTTTTTTTTTTTGGTTTTTCATTAACAGCAAAACGCTATTACATCTAACGGTTTTGTTTGAATTATTTGGTAAAACGCTATCTGTAAAAGCGGTTTTATTAAAAAAAAGGAAAAAAAAATACTTTCCCCAGCTGTCCTACGTGGACAGTACTATGGGAAATATTTTTCTGACTTACGTAGGATTGGAAATATTTTTATAAATAGCCATAATTTAGGAAAAGACTCTATTTTCATGTATGTTATTTTTTTTTTATAATTAAAAGTTATGATTGTTGTTTGAATGATGATATGATGCTAATCAATTAAATAGAGGTGATTTATGTGTTATCCGAGTACTAATGACAATTATTACGTATGTTGGACAATCCATGACTTGCGTGGTAGATATTAATTACGGCAAATAGTGTATGGATAATGGACTTATAGAGAAGTTGGTGGTAATTGGTATTTCCTTTTGATTGTAAGGATGGTATAAACTTTGGTCTTATGTGATTGAACATTTGTTCATGTTAATTGTTTTCTCAAAGCTTATGAGTTCGATATTGATCTTACACATAAATTAAATGTTTATTTGTTTGTTTGATCATTTTATTTGTCAAGTACATTCGTTCGTCATTACGAGGATGTGGTGACCATAATTCTTTTGAAAATTGTTAATGATTGCGCAAGTATGATAGTAAATAGTGTAAACACGAATAAAGATGAGGAATTTAAAAAAAAAAATAAAAAATAAAAAAAAAATAAAAATAAATAAATAAATAAATAATAGGATCATATTTACACGTGATTGTAAGTGAAGTTGATTAGTTAGATAATTGATATGATAGCCTGTAAATAAAGTCTTGATTATATATTAAGGATAATAATATAGTTTTTGAAGTCAAGCTGATGATTTATGTAAATGAAGTGGTAGCACGAGTGCGAGTTTCTTTTAAAATTTTATTTAATCATGCATCGAGTCATGGATTATAATCAAGAAGTGATGTAAAAACTTAGAGTATGTTTAAGTAATCAGATTATGTACCTTATAACGTGAAAGATTAATTATTTAACTCATACAAGTGCACGAAAGTTTCAAGTACAATTCGGAGTAATGTCTAACCAACCCTAATATGTTATATAAATGATTTTCAGTTAGATTTTGAAAATGTCTCCCAAGTGTGAGAGTCAGGAGGTGATGATGACCATTCTACATTATGGTGGGTTTGACCATCGACCACACCAATTTTTCGTTGTATATATTTTCTTAGTTATCAATAATATTAAGTATCATATTAGTATAGTACATTGCATTGGCTTGTGTCATGTTCCTTGGATTAAGTGCAACGACTTAGAGAATTACATGTTTATCGTAGTATGGATCATTTTGAAGACATTGGTTAAGCTGATAATCCAATTATAGTACTAATGGGTTGTTACGATTGAGTTGAAGGATAATTTTATAGATGGGATAGTCATGAATGTGGTGATTGAATCTTTAGGAATACTCTATATTGTTCTTGTCCAAAATTTTATTGTAGAATGTCTTCCTAAATGTATATCTTAAATAATGATTCAGTTGTAGAAATAAAGTTCTCATCTATATATATAAAACTCACTAACATTTTAAGGTAAAGTGTTGAGTCTTTGATTGTTTAGATGTAATTGTCTAGCTAAAGTAAGTAATTCAAAAGTCAAATGAGTTGTTTAAATATTAAAGTGGGGTTTTCTCTTTTAAATTAAAATTTTAGTAGTATACGAGTATTTCCTGAAACTTTTCTATATGAAAATGTCTTGAAATTAACTTATATCATGTTATTATTTATTAGTAAAAGTTATAATATATGTCCATTTACTAGTAGGCTATGGTCATCAAACACTACCTTGAATGATTTTACTACCCTTACTACATCAATTTCATCCATGCCTTATTAAAACATTTGATATTGGTGTTGAATTGTTGTGTGGCATAGTCATGTCTACCAATAACGCTTTCCAAACTCATACAGTGATTGAGGCTGATGCTTTAAATTGGTTGATGTAATATATAACATTTCCTAAACATCTTATGTATGTAGTGAGACCTTAAGAATCGGGTGAGAGTAAAAGCGATAATCAACCTATTAGCCTGAATTATTTAGTTTATAGATATTTTGATGAATTATACATTATAAGGGCCCCCTGTTATTGATTTTGATTTCGTAAGCATCCAACCCTCATCATAATTAATATAGTATTCATGTTTGTCATGTGATAACGACTTTAAAGTCACTACTCTTTTGTCAAAAACGAGTTGATGTGGTTCTTCAGATGAAATATGCGTTTTTTTTTCCCTTCTTAAAGACACATGAGTTTGAGTACCAAAGGAGAAACGTGTTATTAGCAAATTCTCTGGTTTTAGATTGTACTTCGTAGATACATAATATATCTTTTCTTACATAAGTTGGTAACTTTATGTTAAGGTGGATAGTTAAAGAATAATCATCATAAACAAATTGCACGCGAAGAGCCTATAGATTGATACGAGAGAGCACTATTGATGAGTAAAGACTGATAATTGAGTCTTAATAAATGCTTGTATACGTGATAATTTTTTTTTAATCAGATGATAATGTGAAGAAGAATCGTGATGATTTTAAAGTGTTAACTAAAAAGAATAACAATTGAATTTATTTTGAAAAAAAAAAAAAAAAAAAAAGAGAATAGATTCATTGATATTAAAAATTGTCTTCTCATGGCCTTCTGGGCAGTTACAAGACATAAGGATAAAATAATCTAATGATGAGGTGAAATAAGCGTCTTTACACACATAAGATACAAGTAAATATTTTAAGTACTTTAGAGTATCTCATCGACCACCACTTATCCTGCTAGTGTTTTGAAATGATAACGTTTATATGAGACTCCAAATGAAGCCGACTTTACATATGTTACTGTTTTAATAATGGTTGGTGTGATACGTGGTAAATTAAGTTTGAAGAGTGAGTTCATGAAGATAATGTAGTCCTAATAAAAGTCAGAAGCGTTTCAAATCTAAATATTGAAGAAACGAAAATGAATATGTGAATAGTTATAATTTGAGAGATGAAGCGAGATAAAGAATTATGTCCTAATCAATTATTATACAAATCATTATTATGCGATAAATAGAGTTAGATAATATTAACACTGGTGTCAAGAAGTGTTTTGATTTGATGTTACGAATTCATTGGATCGTAATAAGCATGTAATGAAATGAGTTTTGAAATTTTAACGTGTTTTGATACAACCATTTATGTTAGGGTTGTCATCTCTAAGTTCGTATCTTAAGTTGAAGGGTGATTGAATTCCACTTATTTGCAAGGGAATATTTGTGATGCATAATTTCAAGTACTGCATTATTTTGTTAGCTTTGTGTGTTTGTACTTTAGTATAGTGTTAGAATTGTTGATGTAACAGTCATATGGTTGAGGTAACGGTGTTATAACTAGTTAGAGGCAGTGTTGTGATGAAAATGTTACATATTGTGAAATTAGTACCTGTATCGCTACTTTATCAAACTTGTATTGATGTGTCGCTTTGCTATTTATATTGGAAATTCTTGTGATGTATACATAAAATGTCATCTTTAGTACTGGTGTTATATATGTACATGATGCCTTACTTTAGTCATACATTAGTTCGCGATTTTCTCTTGATATAAATCCTATACTTCAACATATCTAGTCGTATGGTAAATCAACAACTGAAAAATGTTGGTGACCTCTATGTTGTCATTCCTGATTCTAAATCATTCTCATATTATCGTTATTAGAATGCGAATATCATGATGGATAAAGGAGGGTATTGTTAAACAATTATGATATGTGTATTAGTATGATGGTTGTGAGCGTATAATTATTAGCTACGGTAACTTGCAAAATGTGGTACATATAAATAAATCATACACTTGAAACATGTATTATGTTCGGAGTTATTAATTTGATTTGTTAATCTACTAATCGAGTCTGATGTATAATTTAATATGTTATAAAATAATTTGATCATACATGATTAGTGAAAAGAACATTTCATGTTAAGTAAAAAGTTAGGGTTATGATATGATAAGTAAAGTTAATGGTGAATCAATTTGGGGTTGATAACCAATCAGTTTAGTAAGAATCACGTATCCTTAAGTTTAGGGCGCTTAATGGTAATACGAGTTAAGTGTTGTGCAACTTTATACTCTTTACTTTTGAGACTTTATTGTTTTGATATTTTACCCCCAATTATGGTCTAAGTTACAATATTTGAACATTTCGTACATTACAAGATTATCACAAAGTACGACCTTAGGTGGTCACATAGAAGTGGAAAAGTTGTTTAAAGAATTTAGATAACAGAACATTTTGTGTTGTTACGATCTCAAATAATACACTTATTAAGTCGCATGTGTTAGATCCCTTACTTTTGTAAACATTAAGGAGAGTTGTCTTAGTAAGAAACATGTTGAGACCTAGATACTAAGATGTGTGGTACTGAGATCAGAGATATATTATAATTAGAATGCCATGGTCTAACAATTCTATCCTTGCTTATGTTTCGAGGTCAGTAAGTTACGGGGTCGTAACTAAGTTCTTAAGGGGGGTAGAATGCTTTAGATTTTCGCGTGTTTGCATGCGTTTTCTCGTCTAAGATAACAATATATTGCAATTTCCATGCTTTTGATTGATTATTTGAACTAAATTGTGTGATATCTACATGTTTTCGATTAATTGTTTTAATTAAATTGTGTGATATTATATGCTTGTGATCGGTTGTTGGGTCAATGTAGGTGATTTCAAACACTCGAAATGAAACATGAATAAATATATTTTGATAGATTGAGTATCCTTGTGTCAATGGTGTCGATAAGGACACGATTCTTACGTCAATTCATAAGCTGAAATGGATAAAACACCTTCTCGAGTTACTAGAAACATAATTTTTTTCTCAGGGTTGTACTCTTGTTACCTCAGTTTCGGGGACGAAACTCTTTTTAAGGGGGGTAGTCTGTAACACCCCGAGATTTTCTGACTTCATTAATTAATATTTTAATAACTTTTGTGGATTTTATAATTATATTAAATTGATTTTAAAGTAGTTTAATAAGTTTCGTTTGTAAAGAAATTTAAATATTAACATGTTATATTAAAAATAAAATTTCATAAAATAAAGAGTTTCTAATCAAAATAATTATTTTATAAATGTGGGAGCACATGTAGATGAGTCTCTTAGTTGGGTCTTCCAAGAATATAAACCTAGATAAATAAATAAATAGATGAGTAAACATAAGAATAAGAATAATGGTTAAAAGCTTCAAACCCTAAACTTACTCAAAGCCTAGCCGTCACACTCCCACTCTTCTTCCCTCTTATCTTCTCCTCTCCCTCTCACTCTCTCTCACCACCGGCTGCCACCACTTAGAGGCGGCACCAGCTAGGGTCGCACCACCCTTGCCACGGCAGCAGCTAGCTGCGTTTTTGAAGCCCAGGACGGCAGCTCTGTGCTGCGTTTTTTCGCCCAGAACAGCAGCCAACGGCTGCCTTTGCCGCCACCAAGAGCCACCGCTGACACCTGCTCCTCTCTTGTCACCACCTCTCACACTAGACACTTGATATCTCACCCCTCTTTTCCTATTCCCTCTTTGTAAGCTATCTAAATACATCTTCTCTCTAATTTTTATTCTTAATATTGCAAGTATATGAATGTTGATGTTCTTATTAAATTAATTGTTGTTTATGCTCAAATGTGATTGTGGTAAAGAGTCATGAGCTTGAGTTTGAAATAGTTGAGCTAGGGTATATTAAGATGAATTTAAAAGTAGTAATTTGGGTGAATTAATGAATCTCGGCTTAAATTAAGTTATATCTTGACAAAATTTAAAGTGGGTAAGTATTAGAAAGTGTGATTTGAACTTGAATAAGTTAGAGTTTTGTTTGGGATTGAACATGATATCTTGATTTTTGTTATAAGTTTGATTATTATGGAGAATTGAAAATAGAGTTTTGTTTTGGTGTTTATTTCATTGAATCTTATTATGGGTAATAGTTAAATGTGATGTTTTTGTACATGAATTGATTAAGGTTTGATTTTAGGATGAAAATGTTGATAGTATGTGCTTTTATGTTACATTAGTGGTGTGATGATTGAATTGGATAATCTTATAAATTGTCTTAAGAATTAGTTTGGTTGATTAGGATGTGTTGGTGACATTTTTGATGGGTATAGTTGTTAGCCCACATAAGTAGTGGCTATTTTGTTTATGTACCATTAATTATAATCATGTAAGTGGAAATTTTGATATCTAGTGTTGTGAATGAAATGATAATAATAATTACTAAGAAAGATTAAGGTCGCGATTGTCATTAATGAAAGTATTGCCGTGGTTATAGTCGTTTGATGAGGTGATTAGTTTTGAGCTTGGTCGTTATATTGATATGTTTAATGGTGATGCTAAATTATACGACTCTGACCCAAGTTATACGAATCGTTATTAATTCGTCAAGCTACAAATTTAATTTATTCTTAATCGTTTTATTCTAAAACCTTGGAAAAGTAATAAATCATCACTACCATAAGTAATATGATTGATGATTTGGTGTAATATCATATATTATGTGTCCCTAAACTTTCCCATTAGTAGTTTGATTAAAGCACAAGCATAGAGTCGCGTTAGTTCACTTGAACACATCTTTGTGTAGAATTCATTGGACTCTAATGTTATGGTTTGATTGGAATTGATGACGTGGTTCATGTGTGAGCATGAGTTGAATTTATTGCATGAGTGCGTTTAGAATGCGTATTAGTTTGAATTGAAACTTGTTCGGCTAATAGTGTAGTTTGTATGGAGTCAGTGCTCCTTGAATGATGTGAAGTAGGCTTATTAGTCTTACTTTTAACGTGTATAGGTGCCCGGTTCATAAGAGGGCCGTAAGAACCTCCTTCGAAGTGATTTTTGCGACTTGTTGTCTTGCAGCAGCAGGTAAGTACACGCAGTAGCTAATTCTTGAATCTTGAATATGTTTTCTTTGCGTAGCAATATTATATGAGCTATGTTACATATGAACTGCTATTAAATATTATTAAGTTAGTGCTACAAGTGGGAATCAGCCGTAGACATAGTAGAGAATGGGTTCTGATATCGCAAGACTAGAATGTTGGATTTTATGAGATTGGAATGAGAATAAGTCTCCTTACTTGAAGAGACATTAAGTTGGATATTTACTGTGACTCCACTGGATTGGTACCCCCAGCTGGATTAGTTCCCGGAGGCATTGACCGTCTATATATGGTCGCTGTACGGGGGTATGATCATACTTTGCCATTGGGCGCCGGCATGGCCGTCACCGTCCTTGGCTGAGGTGTTGCCATGTGGGTCTTGCAAACCCCAATATGGTGGCCTCTAGTCACATAAGAAGATATATAAGAGCAATTGAAGAGATAGAAGACGGTGAAGATATTGATGAGAAGTATATTGAATTGAGAAATAGATGGAGTAGAGGTTTACACGTTTGGATACCTTCCTCACCTTGCTTGTCGAAATTGTTTGTTGGTTACGTATGCATAATTTATTGTTAGTTACTGACGTGTACTGTTTGTTTCCTTGTTTATGGCTTGTCTTTGATGGCCCTGCTATGACACGTTGGTCTATGACTTTACGTTGAGCAGTAGGGGTATCATAGATAACACTTGCAGGTTTTTTTTTGGAGTTTATTTGCATTGCATACGGGGGGATTGAGTGAGAATCTTGACACGTGCCATGTTCTAACTAATTTTGACGCCTCACGTGTTTTGAATTGTAATTGAGTATGTTTTTTGGTTTGAGGCGTGCCCTCCTTTTGATGTAATTTGTTCCGCTGCAAAGATTTATTTCGTTTTATATTTCGTTTTATATTTCGTTAGTGTCTTGAATGACTTGTATAGCTGGTTACGTTTTTTGGGAAAACCCTAGTGTTTACATGGGAACCACGATCCATGCTTAGCATGTCGACAGAGGTTTTGGCGTTGATCATTCCGCCGTGATTTTTGTTACAAGGCTATTAATGCCTCTTCTCGTGATGGTTTATTGTCTGTTTGATCCTTTAGGCGCGTTAAACTTTAAGGCAGGATGCTGCCGAAATGTTCGCCAAAATTTTGTTTGAAAGCTTTTTCTAAAACCTCTTTAATCAAACCTAAATATTATCTTTTTTCTTTATTTTAAATTATTTTAAATGTAACACCCGAATTTCCTCCGTCCTCTTCCGGTTTT
>JAAKBH010001308.1:0-26836 GCA_019776075.1 Amaranthus palmeri | reverse complement strand
TATATATATATATATTATATATATATATATATATATATATATATATATATATATATATATATATATATATATCTTATATATATATAGATATATATATATATATATATAATATATATAAATATCATTTTAGAGATAGAAAGAGAGGGAGTGGCGCAGGGATACGAAGAGTCCAGCAGGTTTCAAAACTTAACGGCTATGGCAACCGACACTTGCAGAGACACCCATCTGTCCGCCGGCTGGGTCATCGAGGGTTCTCCCCACCCCCCTTGGGGGTGTGGACCTCGGGAGCCACCACGGATGGCTGGGGGTCAACACACATCCTCATACACTTTGTTTGTGGACAACCTACCTGCTGGCATGTCTAAACAATGGCTGGGCGACTTATTCTCTGAGTATGGTAAAGTGACGGACGTGTTTATCTCCAAAAAAATCAGAAAAGTGAATAATCTTGGTTTTGGGTTCGTTCGGTACCGAAAGGAAGCAGAGGCAGTAGCAGCTATGGAGAAGTTGAATGGTCATGAGGTAAAAGGGAAGAAGATGGTTGTGAGTAAGGCTAGATATGGAAAGGATGGTAAACCTATGGAAAAAACGCACAAAAAATCAGCAGAAAACTGATAGGCCTGTGGGGAAGACGAGTAGACGGGATGGGTTTAGGGACTCTAGAAGCTACGTAGAGGTGTTAAGAGGCCATCCCATCACTCAACACCAGAATCCGACCGGCAAGAAGGTGTGGAGAGAGAAGATAAAAGGTGGGGATGATCAGCTGACAGACGTAGAGGTCATGGATACAAACAGGAAGCAAAAAGGAGGTGGACAGCAGACAGCAGCTCCTGTAGATGCAGGTTCGAACCTGCGGGACAGCAGCATTATTTTCCAAAAAAACACTTCTTATCAGGTACACATTGGAAATAACCCCGTTATGCTTAGTAGATTAAACTTAGCTGCTGTGGTAAATATAGAAAAACCTTATGATGTTGAAAACCTTGGAAGAATCTGTGATGAAAACAACCTAGAGGCTGATTATATATCAGCTCTAAACCCGTGCAAAATGGTGATATTTTTCAAAAATGCACAAGCTCTTGAAGGGGCACTTGAGATAACCTCTCCTCTTAGATTGGCCTATGACAATATACGAGCCTGGACCGACAAAGAAGACTACTTGGAGAGAATTGTATGGGTTGATTGCATAGGGATAAATCCCATTTATTGGAGCTTGGAAAACATTGAAAAGATTGGAAACCTGTGGGGTGAGGTATTGAAAATAGATGATGTGCAAGACGGGGTGCATTGTCTTACGTCGGCAAAAATACTATTGAAAACCAAACACATGAAGAAGATAGATAATGATGTTGTTCTAAACTGGGAAGGGGGTTCTTGTGTGGTGAATGTTTTTGAGATGAACCAAAGGGAGTATTGTAAAGCCCAATTAGATGAGAACCTTGAGTTGGATGAGGATGAGGAGCTACATGTTGATGGGGAGATGCACATGGGGAACAATGATGCACAAGTACAAGGTGAAACAATCAATGTAACAGCAGCTTTAACCCATAACCTTAATCCTGAAAACGAAAATGCACAACAACACACAGTGCCCGACGTTGAAACAGAAACACAGGGACACGTTAGCAGCCTCGATAAACTGAGTTTTGACCCCATTATTGAGGAAAAAGTCGACAAGTGTGGTGGTAATTCAATAGTGCAGTGGGTTGATCCGATTACAATGGTGGAGGAAAGGGGTTGTTGGTCATTACCTTGTGCTATCAACATACAAGGTAGTGCGGAAAACTCGTCAATGGATGTCCCAAGCCCAGGGACTGTCAGCCCACCGAGAAAAAGATTGAGAGGAAGGCCTAAAAGACTACTATGTTCTGTCCCTGAACCTTTAAGGGTTCCCTCAACTCCACAAGAAGCAGCTGATGAGGCAATGAATACTTGGAAAGTGGGGAAAAGGCTTGATGTGGCTACAAAGGAGGAAAGAAGAGTTCTTACTACCCTGCGAAGATCTAGACGAATCCAATTAAGTAAGGGGAGTTTCCGGTCAGCTGAAAGGTAATACCTATTGGCTTACTTACGAATTGGTGTTTATTTATGTTTTATCATGAATTGGTTATTCTGGAATGTTCGTGGACTTGGAAAAGGGGAGAAATGTATAAGTATTAGAAAGATGTTGGAAAAAAATAAAGTATCCCTACTTGCAATGGTGGAAACAAAACATCGAAATTCTTTTACACGCAGGGTAAGAAGAATGTGGGGAAGGGATGACTACCAATGGTGTGAATCCTTAGCTTCTGAAACTCATAGTGGAGGAATAATAGCTATTTGGGATCCAACAATTTTTTCTGTGTCACAAAAATACATTGAAGAAAGATGGATTGTACTTGAGGGGCGCATAAATGATTTTGATTTCCAGTGTTGTGTGGGTGTGATATATGGACCCGGAAACAGGGAAGGGAGAAAAATGGTGTATGAATCTTTGAAACAACTAGTCAACTCAATCAACAAACCCTTATTGCTATTGGGAGATTTCAATGAAGTGATACATCCTAGTGAGAGGGTGGGGCATTTTAGATATGACTCAAGTATGAAGGATTTTCTGGAGTGGATACAAGAACTTCACCTTATTGATGTACCGCTGCATGGGGTGAGGTTTACATGGGGGAGAAATGAGTCACAAAGTAGACTTGATAGATGCCTATGTATGGATGATTGGTTTACTACTTTCCCTGAAATGCGACTTGAAGGTTTAAAAAGGGGAGCTTCTGATCATAACCCTATTTTGCTTTCTTTGAACAAGATGATCAATTGGGGTCCAAAACCTTTTAGAATATTGGATTGTTGGTTTCATAACCCGGAATTTAAAAAATTCATACAAGGAGAGTGGAGCAATCTTCATGGTATTCCTATTGCAAATAAATTGAAGGCTCTTAAGGGCCCGGTGAAGAAATGGAGTAAAGAAAAGTACGGGGATATGGACAACAAAATTAACAAACTCGAGGAGGTGATCCATGAACTCCAAAAACAAAGTGAAGTAAGGCAATTAAATGATATTGAATCAGCAAGAATGAGAGCGGCTCAAAATCATCTTCATACTTGGATGATTAGAAGAGAAAGGATGTGGAGGCAAAAGGCAAGAACATATGGGTTTAGTATGCGTGATCATAACACAAAATTTTTCCATGCCTATACCATGATTAAGAGAAAGAGGAAGGAGATCTCTAGCTTGGAGATTGATGGGCGAATGATTTCGGGCGTGAGAAACCTCAAGAGTGAAGTCAATAGATACTTTGCTCAACACTTTATGCAAGATGATCTCCCGGAATTAGAATTTGATCTAGGGGACCATACGACATTAGATGATGAACAAGCTAGATCCCTTGAGATTTTACCTTCTAGAGAGGAAGTGAAAGAGGCAGTGTGGGATTGTGGAACTGACAAAGCACCGGGATTCGATGGTTTCAACTTTAAATTTATAAGAGAGATGTGGGATTTGGTGAAGGAGGACATATATCAATTTGTGATACATTTTCTTGAAACAGGGGAAGGTGCAAAAGCAATCAATATCACATGGGTAACTTTGATACCCAAGGTCAATAACCCGGGGTCGATAGAAGATTTCAGACCGATAAGTATGGTGGGTGCCTTATATAAAATCATTGCAAAGCTCCTCTCAAACAGATTGAAGCAGGTTATAGGGCCTCTTATAGATGAATCACAAAGTGCTTTTGTGAAGGATAGACAGATCTTAGATGGGGTGTTGATAGCAAATGAGGCGATTGGGTGGTTGAAGAAAACTTGTCCAAGCATTTCCTTTGCCCATACTCCAACACGAGTCTTCAAAGTTTGAAGCATATGATCTACATTTGGTCTCCCTTGTTCGAACTTGATTTTGTTTCGTTCGAACCATATCGACCAAAGGACGCAACCAAGAATCAACTTCCAAAGCTTTCCATGTCCTCTGCGGCCCGACAAGTGTCTCCACGCCAATACAAAATCACTGCATTTGTTTTGAAGCGCTCCACACGTGCCCCACCAGTTCAAAACATGCATCCAAACAGTCCATGAGAAATCACAAGTAAAGAAAATATGAGGGTTAGATTCCATTACCTCGTTGCAAAAAGGACAAAGAGCAAGATTAGGATCAAGGCCGCCTTTCGCCACAAGGATGTCACCTGTTTTCAACCTTTCTAAGCAAGCCATCCATATAATAATATGTGCCCTCGGGGGAATTTTAAGACTCCAAATCAATCTAGACACCTTAGGTGGAAGGATAGGGTTATTAGTTTCATTCATTTTGCTCACAATCCTCACAATCGGAAATTTTTGACCCTCAATACCATGCCATGTAACACTATCTTCTCTATCAATTTGTGGTCTAAAGTGTTCAATAATGCCATATAAGCGATTAAGCTCTTGAATTTCCCACTCAAATAAGTTTCTTCTCCATGTAAGTGTCCATCAAAAGGTAAGGAGATATCGGGTCTCCCTGACGAAGACCTCTCTTAGCGGCAAATGGCATGGTAGGGGTACCATTGATCAAAACAGAGAAGGAGACAGTGGTGACACATGACTTAATCCAGTTGACGAACAAGGGAGGAAAACCCATTTCGGCCATGACAGAGAAGAGGAAGTTCCAGCTAATCGAGTCATACGCTTTCCTGAGGTCCATCTTGATCATACAGCGTGGACTGTTGTTCTTACGCGAATACCCCTTGATGATCTCAGCAGCCAGGAGAATATTGTCAGCCATTTGTCTACCTGGAATGAAACCCGATTGCGCCTGGTCAATAATCATCCCCATCACTTTCTGAAGTCTCCCTGCTAATGTTGCTTGCCCAATCATGTTCACTAGGACTCCAGGAGATGATGCTTGATTTATTGTAGTTCAGTTTCAACCCCGACATAATTGCAAAAATGTCCAAGATTCGAAAGTAATTGATGATCACTTCTTCATTTTTCGGCACGAATATCAAAGTGTCATCTGCAAACTGTAAGTGCTTCAAATTCACATTGTTTTTACCAACCGATACTCCTTGAATCAAACCGAGACCCTCAGCTTTGTGAAGAAGGCTAACAAGAACCTCACTCACTAGTATGAACAAGTAGGGTGATAGGGGATCACCTTGCCTTAAACCCTTCCCCATCTTAACCGGCTTCAAAGGAGACCCATTCAAGAGAATTGAGATCGAAGCAGAAGTAACACAGGTCATGATCCATTTGATCCATTTCCTACCAAAACCCAACTTGATTAATACTTGTTTCAGGAAGGACCATTTAACAGAGTCATATGCTTTTTGAAAATCAAGTTTAAGCATGGCACCCGGAATTTTCTTTTTAAAACACAGATGAAATTATCACTTTTTAAAATTGCTTATGTGTCACAACTTCAACAAAAGTTTTCCCTCTAAATCTCAATGATGATAATATTTATATCTTTGACTTTACTACTTTGTAATTATGACTATTATACTATCCATATTGATTGATTTTTTACTTTTTAGGTTATATACTTATATCATTTAATGTATTAGAAGCCCATATCTTATTTCTTTTTTTCAACTATTTATAAAATCTTTTCAATTTTATTTATTAAATAATTATAAAATCTTAGTTTATACAAATATATATGTCAGAAATTTTAATAAAAGTCGTGCATCACACGGGAACTATCTAGTTGTTACTAATATACAATTTTCTATAAAATAAAATTTTCCTAGGATACGTTATACTAATATTTATTGTAACCACGAAGACAATTTATTCTTGGAGATCACTGGTTTCCAAGCCGCACAGTTGTTCATATTTGCACCCAAAGGCAACCCGAGATGTACAATCGAACAAATAGAGTGACCACATCCATTGTCGAGGGCTATAGTTTTCGCCCACTCATGGGCATCTGAACACCACGAAATGACATGAGATTTGCTGTAATTCAGAGTCAGGCCAGATAACACAGAAAAAACATCAAGGATGCGAAAGTAGTTAATAACCACCCTATCATTCATTGAAACAAATATCAAGGTGTCATCCGCAAACTGTAGGTGCTTTAGCTGGACTTTATTTTTACCAATGGAAACCCCTTCGATGAGGTTAAGATTCTCAGCTTTCTTCAAAAGGCATATCAGCGCTTCACTAACAAGGATAAATAGATAGGGAGACAACGGATCGCCTTGTCGAAGGCCCTTCTCCATCTTTACGGGGCTAAGGGGGGACCCATTTACTAGTATCGACAAGGATGTCGTGCTCACACAAGTCATAATCCACTTAATCCATCTGGGACTAAAACCCATCTTTACCAGCACCTGCTTAAGGAAAGCCCACCTAACTGAATCATAGGCCTTCTGAAAATCTAATTTGAGGAGCGCAACAGGAATTTTCTTTTTCTTTAGCCAAGATATAGCCTCATTAGCCACCAACACGCCATCCAAGATATGTTTATCTAAGACAAAGGCACTTTGGGATTCGTCAATGAGAGGGGCAATGACCTCCTTTAGTCTAAGAGAGAGTAACTTTGAGATGATCTTGTAAAGGGCGCCTACCATACTAATAGGCCTAAAATCATCGATAGAAATAGGATTTCCCACCTTTGGGATGAGAGTCACCCATGTGATGTTAATGGCCCTAGCAATGTCCCCATGCTCAAAGAAGTGACGCACAAATGAATACACATCCTCGTTTATCAGGTTCCACATCTCCCTAAAGAACTTGAAATTGAACCCATCAAAACCTAGCGCTTTATCAATCCCACATGCCAACACAGCCTGCTTAACCTCCTCCCTAGATGGCGAGGTTTCAAGGAACATAACCTACTCATCACTAATCACCGGATGGTCCCCTAAGTCAAAATCTGTCTCAGGGATGCTATCTTGAGAGAAGCGCCTTTCAAAGTATCTATTTATCTCCCTTTTCAGATTGTCAACACCATTGACCCAATTCCCATCAATCTCCAAGTGTGCAATCTCATTTCTTTTCCTTCTGAGGATAATTGATGCGTGGAAGAATTTAGTATTATGGTCTTTGCTACTAAAACCATAGGATCAAGCTTTTTGTCTCCAAGTCCTCTCACGCCGAATTAGCATGAATGAAGGTGGCTTTGTGCGGCTCTCAACCTAGCAGTCTCCAAGTCATCAAGCTGTCTATGCTCACCCAACTTTTGTAAGTCGTGTATCACAGTTTCCAATTTGTCAATATTATCATCCATTGCCCCAAATCTTTCCTTACTCCAGGTTCTCAGAGGAGCTTTCAGAGCTTTCAGTTTGTTTCCCAGGCTTAGAGGAGGTAAGTTGTTCCATTCCCTCTGCACAAACTCCTTGAATGTAGGGTAAGAGAGCCAGACATCGAAGCATCTAAATAGCTTTGGACCCCAATTCACAAGACTCTCCAGAGATAAGCAAATCGGATTATGATCAGAAGGGCCCCTTTTAAAGCCATCTAATCTAAGCTCAGGGAACTTAGTCAACCAATCATCAGAACACAAGCACCTATCAAGTATACTCAGGGATTCACGCCTAGCCCAAGTGAATCAAATACCATGCAGCGGGATATCGATGAGATGCAATTCTTGGACCCAGTCAATAAAATCTCTCATGCTCCTATCATATCTGAATTGCCCCACTCTTTCCCAAGGATTCAACACTTCATTAAAGTCACCCATTAATAACATAGGCTTATTAACCGATTGAACTATCATTTTTACTGACTCATAAAGGTGTGCTCTCCCCATCCTATCACAGGGGCCATACACAAAGCCTACACAGCAGTTGAAGTTATCTCTAGTCATATAACCCTCTAACACAATCCATCTATCCCCAATAAACCTTTGCACTACGCAGAATACAATCGGATCCCAGATTGCAATATTTCATGCCCCCACTATTTGTTTCAGAAGCAAGTGACTCACACCAATCATAGGAATCATTACCCCACATACGTCTTACTCTACTGCAAAAAGAATTCCTATGCTTTGAAAAATTACCCCACATATATTAAAAATTACAAAAAACTATCTATTCTAATTTTTTTGCAAAAAACTACCTCAACTGATATAAACGTTTTTAAAAGACTACCTATTGACGGTTTCAATTAGTTGACCGTTAAATTACAAGTGACTCTCTTCTCACTTATTGTAAAATCCCAGTAAACATGAAAGCTTCAAATTCCTCCATTTTCACCAGCTAAAGAGACCTAGTAAACATGATAGCTTCAAATTCAATTATTGCAAAATCTCTTCATCTTCATCAACCCACTAACTTCAAATTCCTCCATTTTCACCACTTTCATAAACCTACATACCCAATTTACAAAATCTAGTAAAACCAGTAAACATGAAAGCTTCAAGTTCAATTATTGCAAAATCCTTTCATCTTCATCAACCCACACTAACTTCAAACTCCTACATTTTCACCACTTTCATAAAACCTACATACCCAATTTACAAAAGTCCAATAAGATCACATTTTTCAGGGTTTGTTGCAAAATCAAAATTCCACAAGATAAGAACAACAAGCCTATTTCCCAGAAAATTGTACTTTTTGATGCTGATCCATCTTTGAAAGAGGATAAAAAGGAAGGTGATAATGGTGGGGAAGGTTCTCCACAATCCAAAAAGCCAACCTCTTCATTGAATAAGTTTTTGATGAGATTACCTCAAAAGGGTTTAACTTTCTTTCAAATTTGCCTTTTGCCATTGGTGAAATGTTTGCCATTGCTGGCCTTATGGCACTTGGTAATTTTTTTTCCCCTTGAGGCTATTGCATCTCCTATCAAGTTCTTCAAGAATCACATTTTTTTTGCTTTTTGGCACACCGTGGGTATTGATTAGTGATGAAGGGCAACATTTTTTGGAAAAGAGATTTAAAGGTGTATTGAAGAAATATGGGGTTTATCATAAGATTGGTCTAGGGTATCATCCGCAAACTAGTGGCCAAGATGAAATAAGTGACTAGGAGATCAAGAGCATTTAGGCCTATAGAACAACATTTAAAACCTCTATTGGAACTACACCATACAAGTTAGTCTATGGGATGTCGTGCCATTTACCAGTAGAGCTTGAACATAAAGCATTTTGGGCAATCAAAGCCCTTAATTATGATCTACTGCGTGCTGGTGAGAACAAATTGTTGGATATCAACGAACTTGATGAGATATGCTTGGATGTGTACGAAAGTTCGACACTATATGAGGAAAAGACCAAGCGAAGGCATGACAAAGGTCTTATCAGAAGGAATTTTGAAGTTGGGCAATTAGTGTTACTATTGAACTCCCATTTGAGGCTATTTCCAGGAAAACTGAAGTCATGTTGGACGGGTCTATTCAAGATGACAAGGGTATTCCCCTATGGTTCCCTTGAGCTGTCAAATGCAAAAGGGGGAACATTCAAGGTGAATGGTCTCATCTTCTTGTGGTAAAATTGACCGCTTTCCTCTAGTATTCCCTCTCAAGGGAATACGGGTATGAATTGTTCGTCACATTCCCTCACCCAAACCCTGTTTTCGAGCGGGATATTAGATTTTTGTTGTTGTTGTTGATGATGATGATGATTCAAAGTGAATGGTCAACATGTCAAACACTATCGCGTAGGTGAGCCTTTAGCAGGGCCAGTAGTAATGCCGCTTGAGCCCCCACATGTTCTGAATGAATAATGCGCAACGGTCAAGCTAACGACCTTAAACAAGCGCTTGTTGGGAGGTAACACAACTTTGGTATGTTTTTGTGTATATTCACTTTTAATTCTTGTTTTTGCTCTCATTTATGTATCATATTTTATATAGCATGCTTGTACTAATGGATGCAGGATTTGAAATTGAGTTGTTCATTGAGTGCATAAAATTGAAAAATCTACAAACTAGTGCCTTAAGGTTGAGCAAAAGGGTATTTTAAATATAGCATTGCACGTAAAATGGGAAGAAGAAAAAATCAACAGATTTGGACCCCGTTCGACCCCCACTCGACCTGATCTTGGTCGAGTGAGCATCAAGTATGAAGACAGAGCACAGGGAAATGGCTTGACCTGGTTGACCAACCTCGCTCGACCCACTCGAGCAATATTTTCAAAAATTTCCAAAAGTTGTACATTTTTAACAATGAGTAAAAATCGAGGATCTGCAATCCGTTCGACATGGTCGAGCGAGCGAGCTCGGTCGAGCCACCTTCAAAATCTGACAAATTTTGCGCATTTTAAACAGCACATCACAAAACAACAATCTCATTTCAAACATCAACCACGAAAAAAGCCTTCCATTCTCTACTTTCTCTCACTAAAAACACAAACCCTAAACTGTCATTTCCATCTATTTCTTTCATCTTCTTCAACATTTCTCTTCAAATCCTCTAATCTTTTACTTTCTTATCATCTTCTTCATACTTTTCTCACACCATTATCACCATTTTGACTCAAACCTTCAAGAATTAGGGTTTTTACAATCTCAAGGAATTATCAATATTTATAACAATGGCCCCAAGGAGAAGACTTAGAAGGAGAGAAAGGAGTCCATCACCACAAGAGGAAATTGAAAGAAATGAGACAATTCCGATGTACAATTTCGAGATCAAGCTCAAAAGGATAAATTCACTAGCATGAAGGAGAGGTTTATTCTTCCTACCCGTTTTATATGTGCCAATGTTCTTAGAACTCTAGGGATTTTTTAGTATTCAATGCATTTGTTTAGAGCACTACGCATGAGATTCTTGTTTAATATGCATAGGGAGACTTATCTTGAATTAGTACTAGAATTTTTAAGTTCTTTTACTATAACACAAAACAATGCTGGGGAATCCACATTTTTCTTCAGGATAGGAGAAGAGAAGCATCAACTCACTGTTTCAAAAATTACTAATTTATTTGCCTTAACTGATAGTGGGGAGGGTATGGATTATTGCCATAACCCCTCTAAGATTTGGCCTTTGATTTCAAGTGAACACTTGACCAACCTTTAGAACTTAGTTCTAAAAAAGGTTCACCATCCTGCAATCAGGATTTTGTTCAAGTTCATTGCTTTTACGATAATGGCCAAATCTAAGTCTAATAAAGAAAATAGTAATGATTTGATTGTCTTAGGCTCCTACCTCCGCCCTGAATGGGGTTTTAGACCAAACCTTGTTATGCTCCTAATAAACACGTTCCGCCATACTATCAACAATTCCAATACGGTTTGTACACCGATTAAGTTTAGCAGACTCATCACACACATAGTTATGCATTTTGGGTGGAGAGGTGAAAGGATCCAATCCCCTGAGACCACCACCATAAGCATTTCCCTCTTAGTCCAATCTAAGTGGCTTGACGTTGTCAACGGGCAAAATTGGTGGAAGATACATGATTGGCCGATGGTATCCCCCTTCGTAACCCGAACCTCCCTGACCTAGTCCCTAATGGTGCCTAGATCTTATCTCTTTAGAGAGGAGAAACCTCCTCCTAAGCCTATTGTAGTGGAGAGACCTCCTCCTGAGCCTTTCCACAACCAATACTTTTACCAACAAGGTGGATTCATGCCTACTTTTGGGCAAGGTGGCTCTTCTACTTAAGAAGAAGGTTGCACCTCTCATTCAGCACCTCCACCCCCACCATCACCACCCCATGATACCACAAACCCCGTCCTAGCCTCTTTACAGCGTTTACATTTGCATATGGATGGGTTTGACCAAAGGTACAACCGGATAGAGGCTCAACAAGGTCGGTTCGATCAATTTGTGGTTAATTACCGATAAAGCCAATATCATATATACTACCATCACTATAGGCAGGGGCACATCCCTCCGGATCAGGTGCACCCATCATGGTACACGCCTCCACCTAGTGATTTTGGGTTTGTTAAAGGTGATGTGGTGGCGCTAGTACTTCGGGCGATACTTTTGGCCCCGGGGCTAAGGGTGAGGAGGATGATAAGGAGGATGATGAGGAGGAGGAGTAGGATGATGATGAGGAGAATGATGATGATGATGATGATGATGATGAGAGTGATGATTAGAGCCCTCGCACTTTCTTCAAGCCCTTTGTCACAATGAGGACACTACTCAGTTCGGCTTGGGGGAGGTGTTGCGTTGTTTTGTGTATGGTAATGATATGGTTTTCTCTTGTTCTTCTTGTACATATGCATGCTAGTATTAGTTAGTTTTCTTGATTGTTAGTTTTTTTTTTTTTTTTTTTTTTTTTTTTTTGTTATTGTTTATGTAAGTAAGACTTATCCATAATTTGGATCTTTGAATAGTTGTCTTGTATACCATTTAGGGCCACATTTTCGACTTATGTATTGTATTGTAGCAAGCTTAGACTATTTTTTCTAATTTTAGAACTTGCAAACAGTGAACCTTTGAGTTTTCAAAATAATAGTCAAGCGGGCCTTTGGGTATTTGTGGACATATCTGTGAGTAATTATTAAGCCTCTACCGTGCATTTATGTGGATTAATGAGATTGTGGATTTGTAGCGCACTAGGCATGACTTGAGGGACTTGGGCATTGTATGGATTTAATTGCTAGTATGGACTTGGGCACTTTATACCCCACTTTTGAACCTACATTATACCCCACTTTCTTTCATATCTCATACGAGCATTCCATTTTCGTTTGTATCCCTTCATTTTCACCTTCTTTCACCTTCACCCTAACTCTTTAGCATACTATTTTGTTTGGTTGATGGTATGTTGGTGGTTGCTTTATCACACTTGGCTTGAGTTTTTAGCTTGCCTTTGTCTTTGTACATTTTCATGAGGTCACCTCTTACATATATCATGGTGATATTTCGATTTTAGAAATTTTGATTTTAGACACGGTTGTATATATTTAGTTGGTATTGTACGACTCTATGAGTATAATACCCCAGATTTAGCTTGAAAAGAGATTGATAGACTACTCATATCAACAAGGTGCATCTTCTTTTCTAGGGAGCCCATTTACTAAGAACTCCACAGTTAAGCGTGCTTGGTGGAGAGCAATCTTAGGATGGGTGACCTCTTGGGAAGTTTTCCGGGTGCGCACGAGTGAGGCCAAAGTGCGCTGGAAAGACTTGTGTTAGTCTGTGGGGCTAGTCTACAGTCTCCATGAGTAGTCACCGGTGGTCCGTTGGGCCGGGGTGTTACAAATGGTATCAGAGCAACCCTGCGACCGTGGCTGATTTTGTGTTCAGCGCACCTAGCGGGGGAAAAGATCCTGAAGTGACGGTCCAACGAGGACGTTGCATTCTTAAGTGGGGGTGAGTGTAATACCCCAGATTTAGCTTGAAAAGAGATTGATAGACTACTCATATCAACAAGGTGCATCTTCTTTTCTAGGGAGCTCATTTGCTAAGAACTCCACAGTTAAGCGTGCTTGGTGGGGAGTAATCTTAGGATGGGTGACCTCCTGGGAAGTTTTCCGGGTGCGCACGAGTGAGGCCAAAGTGCGCTGGAAAGACTTGTGTTGGTCTGTGGGGCTAGTCTACAGTCTCCATGAGTAGTCACCGGTGGTCCGTTGGGCCGGGGTGTTACAATGAGTCCTTTGATTTTACTACTCGCTTTTGGTAGTGCATTGTTTTGTTTTTATATCATTTGTAAAAAAAAATGACAGAAAAAGAAAGAAAAAGAAGTCAAAAAATTTTTTTAAAGAAAAATATTATTAGTTAATAAATGCCAAGTTGTGTGAAACCATGGGTCATTTCGGTTTGTTTAGGTTAACTAATTAGTTATGCTACCTCTTTTCGTAACCTTACCCTTCCTTACCCTTCCTACGTTTCATCGTACTATAACCTTTATCAATTCACCTCTTTAGGTTCATCCACCTACTTTTAGTGAAGTCTTAGCCTTTGAGGCCCCGAGTACCGAGGTGCGAAACTTAAACACATCTCCATTTAGAGGCTCACATCACTTTGAGCCATAGGATGAGGGAATGAGCGTAATATTAAAAACTTGATTGTGGTTGTTCATGTTGGCCAACATACCCAAAAGTGAGGTCCAGTTAAACCCCATTGTGATCGGTTTGGGAATCCTAGACTCAGTTTGGTGAGATCCTCGCTTGATGACCTATTTTGAGGATGAATTGTGGAATCAGGTGCGTACTTCTAGCTTTTAGAATTAATAATCATAGTTTGTTGACCTATCATACACCTTTTATTTATCGTGGCTTGTGCTCTCATGTTTATACGTTGCTTAGATCTATTTGCGCATTTCTATTATACTTGGTCTTACTTCTTAATCTTGACTATACACTTGCTTGAGGACAAGCAAGGGCTTAGCTTGGAGGATTTTGTTAGCTGCATTTTATTAATATTTTAATTCCCATAATTTGGCTTTATTATATTGGATTTTGCGTAACTATGCTTGCTTTATTTGGGATTTTACGCTTGGTTGGGTATTTTGGTATTTTTGTCCATTTCAGGTAATATTCGCCAAAACCGATCACAAACCAAGTACATTTGGCGCATACAATACTCACTTAACTCCGAAAACGAAAATAATCAAAGCCTTGATGACCCAAGTCAAGGAAACAAGGCCAGAAGGAGCTAAAGTAGACCACTCGGACATAACTTGGCCGAGCCAAGCTTGCTCTCGAGCATAAAAATGACTTCCATCAGAGATAGAAGCTGAGCAGGACCCTCTTGAAGGTTGGTCGATCCGGTCGAGCGATATTGGCTCGGGTCGAGCGAAATTACTATTCACTTTCAGTAGCTCCAAATGTCGACAAAAGCATTTTTGATGGGTCGAACGAGCGAGCTCGGTCGAGCGGACAGGTCGAGCGGAGCCTTTTTGGTGACTGCTCAGTTTTTAAACATTTTAACTTGCGTACCTGATGCTCTCTCGACAAGGTTAAGCGGACTGGCTCGGGTCAAGCGATTTGGACGGTCAGTATCAATTACGCTTTTAAAAGCTGCTAATTAGATGCCCTATCTATTTCTTCTACCTCTCATACTCTACTGCTCCACCACCCCTATTTGTCGCCCATCTATAGCCTACCTATCTCACACATAGAGGTGGTAGAGAAATCATGAAGCCACCACTTACCACTTGTCCTCCCTCCTATAAATAGAGAAGAAGAAGAAGGCTAAAGCAAATCATCCATTTTTTCTTCTACAACTCATTTTCTGAATTTTAAGTTTTCATTAGTTAATTTTAATCTTCCTTTATGTGCTTTCCTTGATGTACTTTGCTTGATTCATTCTTGTACTCTTGCAATTTCTATTCAAACACTTATTACAATGTTCAAGCTTTTGATTAGTTCATCGTTGAAGATCATTTGATATATTCATGTTATTAAGGTTAAGTTAATCTACTAAAGCATTTCATCAAACATTTGGATTGCAATTAGAGCTTATGGAGTTTATCATTGGCCTTCTTTAGTTCTTCGATTGATTATCTTCCTTGGATTGAATTCCAAGCTATTAATTTTTATTCTTTACAATTTACTACTTTGATTTTTGTTATTTGTACTTATCATGAATTCAATGTCTTTTGTCATGTTTAACTTCAATATAAGTGAGTAGTTCATTTTGGCTTAGGCTAGGTATTATCACCATGTATGTAGTCTAAATTACTTTCTTTACCTTTGGCTTGGTTGTGTTCTTTAAGGTTTTAGATGGATTTTTTATTATCGAAGTGTCATTGGATTGAGAGCGAGAGTCAATTTCTAATGATAGTCCATGCTTGAAAATTAAATCATCTCCATGAGAATATGTAGATGTTTTGATTGGATATGTTGAATCTGTGCTCCATGTCTAAAACTTTCGTTAGCTCCATGAGAATAGGTAGTTAGGTATGTTTTAGGAAGCATTTTTTGCTAGAGAGAGAACATTAGTATCCAAGATACATTCTTCCCATAATTCATATCCATGACTTTAGGTTGAAGATTAGTAAACATTACTTTGGTGAGAAAGTATAGCCTTTGCCTCTTCATCATCATATTACCTTCTCATGTGTATGTATTGCCTTTAATCTTGTGTTCTTGGTTAATTAGCATCTTTACTTGCTTTATGTTTTATGTTAGCTTTAGTCTTTATTTGCTTGTTTTAGTTAATTACACCAACAAACATCTATATATACGTTGTTAAATAACCTAATTGATTGAGAATCCCTTGATATACACCCCATTCCCTGTGGATTCGACCCGTACTTGCCGACGTACTACGCTATGCCGTGCACTTGCGGTGTTACTATTGAAGGACGTCAAGTCTCAATCAAGTTTTTGGCATGATTGCCGTTGTTGATTTCAGCTTGGTCACTAGTTTGCGGATGATAGCCTAGACCAATCTTATGATAAACACCATATTTCTTCAATACACCTTCAAATCTCTTTTCCAAAAAAATGTTGTCCTTCATCACTAATCAATACCCTTGGTGTGCCGAAACGCGGAATATGTGTTTCTTGAAAAACTTGGTAACCACGCGCGCATCATTGGTAGGAGATGCAATAGACTCTACCCATTTCGACACATAATTAACTGCCAGCTAGATATAATACCTATTCCCATAGGAGGATGGAAAAGGTCCCATGAAATCCATCCCCCATACATCAACAACTTCAATTTCTAGGATGTTGTTGAGCGGCATTTCATTTCTTCTTGAAATATTCCTTGTTCTTTGACATCTATCGTAGGATATGACATAGGCTTGCGTATCCTTGTGAAGAGGAGGCCAATAAAAACCACAGTGAAGAATTTTTGCAACAGTCTTGGAGGTGCTAGCATGACCTCCGCAGGGCAGATCATGACAATGTGAGATGATAGAGGGTACTTCAGCCTGTTGAACACACCTTCTAATTATACCATCGGCACACAATCTATACAGGAACAGGTCCTCCCAAAAGTGTCTATTGACATCATAGAAAAACTTCTTTTTTGGCTAAGATGAGTATCCATCGGGAATGAGTCCACTTGGTAGATAATCAGCTAGATCAGCATACCGTGGAACACTTGTTATACTTACAACTAAGAGACACTCATCTGGAAATGAATCATTAATTGGAACTTCCAAACTTGCTCCATCATCATGAATTAGCCGGGATAAGTGGTGTGCAGCAACATTCTCCGCACCCTTCTTATCCTTTACTTCTAAATCAAACTCTTGTAGTTGGAGAATCCATCGAATCAGGTGAGGCTTAGCATCTTTCTTTGCCATCAAGTACTTTAAAGCTGCATGATCGGTGTGGAAAATCACCTTTGAACCTAACAGGTACGTACTAAAAAATTCTCTATAGCAAACACAACTGCCAAAAGCTCCTTCTTTATTGTTGCATAATTCATCTGAGCTGGATCTAATGTCTGACTCGCATAAAAGATGGCATGCAACTGACCATCCTTCCTATAACCCTAAATAGCTCCTACTGCATAATTACTTGCATTGCACATAATCTCAAAGGGAAGGCTCCAATCTGGTGGTTGGATAATAAAAGCAGAGATAAGAGCATGTTTCAACCTGTTAAAAGCGTCCAGGAAATCGTTAGTAAACAAGAACGGGGCATCTTTGGCGAGAAGCTCAGTTACATGCCTAGCAATCTTATAAATTCTTGATAAACCTCCGGTAAAAACTAGCGTGACCAAGGAAGCTCCTTATTCCCTTAACATCAGCAGGAGGAGGCAAACGCTCTGTAACCTTTACTTTTACTTTATGTACCTCAATGCCCCTGTTGGAGATAACCTAACACTACACCCTGTTGTACCATGAAATGACATTTTTCCCAGTTTAGGGTGAGGTTGGTCTCCTTGCACCTACGGAGTTGCTTAAACATGCTTCAAAAGATGTTCCGTACACAGAAAAATCATCCATAAATACTTCCATAAAATCCTCAATAAAATCAGAGAAAATGGCCATCATGCATTGAAGAGACCGAAGGGCATCCTTCGATATGCAAAGGTCAAATAAGGGACAAGTAAAAGTGGTCTTTTCCTGATCATCTGGATGAATAAGGATTTGGAAAAATCCAGAGTATCCATCAAATGGCAAAAATAAGAATGGTTTGCCAAACGTTTCGACATCTGATCTATCTTTACGGGTAGCTTTATTTAATTTCTTGTAATCTATACACATTCTCTAACTTGTAACTATTCTAGTGGATACTGACTCACCTTTATCATTCTTGATAACAATCATGCCACCCGTCTTGGGCACTACCTGTATGGGGCTAACCCACCTACTATAGAATATATGACGCCTGCGTCAATTAATTTCTGAACCTCTTTTCTCACAATATCTTTCATATTAGGATTACATGTCCTTTAAGGTTTCATAGATGTAGCATGATCGTCATCAAGAAATATTGTATGCATGCAAAAAGATGGACTTATACCAGTGATATCATCTATTGAATACCCTATGACACTCTTGAAATTTTTAATCAATCCAATTAATTGGGCAAGTTGGGTATTATTAAGTTCTGCATTAATAATTACTGGATATTTTCTCCTAAATAAGCATATTTTAATGAAGAAGGAAGGGGTTTAAGATCTATCTGAGGAGGCGTTGATCTTTCCTCTTTAACCGTCACAAAAACTTGCAAAAATGTTTCCTTCACTGGTTCTATATAGAAATCTGATTCATTTAACAGCTTCCTCAAAGTTGCGGCCTCTGAGCATCTTTCGAACTCAACTTCTTCTAAGATTGACCTCAAAGGGTCATCATACTGTGGGTGCATAATCTCAATCCCTACTACTTCTGCTCCATACAATGATTCATCTACGGGCCTTTTCATCATTGGGGGAAGATGTAACTCAACGTTCTTCCCCAAGATATTCAATGTGATCTTGCCATTGAATACAAATAAAACAGCCCGTGTAGTCTTTAGAAAATCTCTCCCAAGAATGATAGGTATGACATGATCTTCAACAATATTCATGATAACAAAATCATAAGGGACATAGAACCTCCCTATTTGAACTTGCAAATCCTCAACAACTCAGACTGGAAACCTTACAGATCTATCGGCTAGCTGCAAAGACTTCCTTGTTGGTCAGCATTGATCCTCTTGCATAAAGATAGCGACATGATACACACACTAGATCCCAAATCAGCAAGTGCTTTACTAGACTAAAAATTCACTAAATTTGACTATAATGGTGAAACTTTCAAGGTCAACTTCTTTTTTTGGCACTTTGCATACCGTTGCATTCGGCCTCTTAGTGTTTCAACGCCTGTCTCTAGCAGCTTCCTTTTGTTGGATAATACCTCCTTTAGAAATTTTTGCATAAGAAGGCATCTCCTTAATAGCACATATGAAGGGAATGTTTATCTCAAGCTTACTCAAAACTTCTAAAATCTTCCCATATTTTTCTCCAAGCTTGTGACGCGCTAATCTTTGTGGAAAAGGAACAAGAGGTACATATACATGCATACAATATTTCTTGATGACGATCATGCTACATCTAGGGTATATTATAGTTGTTCCTCCTTTTCCCCCTCATTAGGTGTTTCTATCTCTACTACCGCCTCTTCTTCATTATTATCAACAACAACTATGGGTGGAGGATCATAGGTGGTGCCGCTTCTTAGTGTAACTGCATTAACGTGCCTGAAAGGGTTTTCCTCGGTGTTGCTTGGCAGATATCCACTTGGTTTGGAAAGGTTGCTCAATTGTTGCGCCATCTTTACCATCTGGTTATCAATGATTTTATTGTGTGCTTGAATCTGCAAGATGGCACTACAAGTATCGGCATTAATCTTGGACTGAGTGGCAATGAAGTTCTCCATCATAGACTCCAAATTTAATTTTTGCGGTGGGTTTGGTGGTGGAGGTCACTGAGACCCTGGAGATTTTTGGTTATATGTGCGTGGAGGTTGGTGATATGTTGGCGGGTTCAATGATGCATTGGGATTTTTATATGATAAGTTGGGATGATGCTTCCAACCTTCATTGTAAGTGTTGAGTATGGGTTGAATGGTGGCTTCCCGTGGTTGTACACTGCATTAACCTGTTGGCTTGATGATGATTCTGCTGCTGCACACTCTATGGGGAATGACCTTGGATTCTACATACTTCACAAGCCTTCAATGTGTTTCCAACACTCAACTGGTCCATTCTCTTTGTGAAAGCGTGGATAGAATTTTGAATGGCAATTAGTCCATCTACTTTATATTTACCACCTTTCTCGGTAATCCTCTTATGTCTCTAATGAAAATTCAAGGACATCTCCACGATTATCTGCTTGGCTACCTCGGGGGTTTTAGCCATCAATGTTCCTCCAACTGCGGTATCTACTGAAATATGTATCTCGTCCCTATGACCATTGTAAAATTTCTGAATTAACAACTAGTCTGTGATTCCATGGTGCTGACATTTCCTTTGTAGCCCTTTATATCTTTCGCAAGCCTCATATAATGCTTCACCATCTTCTTGACAGAAAGAAGTGATGTCATTGCGTTGTTTAGCAGTTTTGGCTAGTGAAAAGAATCGAGCAAGGAAAGCTTTGGATAATGCCTCCTAAGTCCGATACTTGTTTGTCCCTTCAGATCTTAGCCAATTTCTTGCCTCACCAGGGAGTGAGTAAGGGAAACAAATCAGCTTCATTTGTCATCGAAAATCCTTTGATACTTCACAGTGCCACACTTATTCACGAACTCATCTAAGGTGGTCATTTGGATTCTCCATCTTTGTGCCGCCAAATTGATTCTGACTAATGAATTGAAAGAAAGCTAGTTTGATCTCATAGTTTGCGGTTGTGATAATTTATTGAACAATTATCAACCATAGACTTCCATTAGGCATGGCATACTCCCGAAGGGATTTTGCGTGTTGATCCGCCATTTTTCTTTGTCTCTTTGCGTCTTTACAACGTTTGCATTTGCGCATGGATGGGTTTGACCAAAGGTTCGACCGGATAGAGGCTCAACAAGGTCGGTTTGATCAATTTATGGTCGATTACCGACAAAGCCAATATCCTATATACGACCATCACTATAAGCATGGGCACATCCCTCCGGATCATGTGCAGCCATCATGGTATACGCCTCCGCCTTGTGATTTTGGGTATGTTTATGGTGATATGGGTGGCGCCAATACTTCAGGCGGTACTTTTGGCCCTGGGGGTGAGGGTAAGGAGGATGAGGAAGAGAACAATGAAGATGATGATACTACAAATTAGATTCAAATTCAGGTAGTGAACCACCAACATTCATGAAGATACACCCCAAATCAAAATCAAAAGAAAAACCACTCCACCAAAACCATTGAATACAAAACAAAACGAAAAAATAGGTCAAGAAATGTACGAAAGGGAAAAAACATACCTCAACTCAAGAAAGAACCAATTAACTTTGCTAAAAATCTTCAACCGATGATCCAAACCTAAAATCAAATGTGAAACAAAACCGAAAATCAAAAATCAAATGAAAAACAAAACTGAAAGGAAAAGCAAAAATGAAGCCCAAACCCTAAAAAGGAAGTGGCAATTAGTGTTAAATCACTAGTGGAAAAAAAGCTATTGGCTGCGGTTTTTAGGCACACGCAGCCAATATGAGTAAAAAAAAATGTGGTAAAAAAAAATTAACAAGGGCTGCGGTTTTGTCTACTGTTCGCAGCAAACCGCAGCCCCAAACTGTAGCCAAAAAAAATAGGTAAAGGGCTGCGGTTTTTTAACTGTCCGCAGCCCCAAACAGTCTTCAATATAAGACAATTAACCCAAAAAACAAGGGAAAGGGCTGCGGTTTTCACTTGTGTTCGCAGCCCAAAACTAAAGCCCAACCCAAGAGATTACATTTAACCCTAAATAAACCCTAAAAACGCGCCTCACTCTTCATTCAACCCTAAAAAAAACGAGTACTTCAAAACTTTGAAGATCAGGCGCCGCTTATTCCTTCACTCTTCCTTCCTCTCTCCTCTCTCTATGCAAAAAAACGAGTACTTCAAAACTTTGAAGATCTGGGCAAAAAAAACGAGTACTGAGATTTCGTTAGTCTTCAAACAAACGTTTCTGAGATAATTTCTGAGATTTCGTTAGTCTTCAAACGTTTTTTTTCGTTGAAGATTCAAGATAATTTCTGAGATTTTGAATGAGATTGAAGATTGAAGATAATTTCGAATGGAATAAAGAAAATTATCATCTTCTTCAAACAAAGAAAATCAGATCTGAGATTTCGAATCAGATTGAACATTGAAGATAATTTCTGAGATTGAAGAAAATCATATTTGAATGTAACTTTCCATTTTTTTCATTGTAATTTTGTTGTAATTTTCGATTTTGTTGTAATTTTCGTTTTTTTTTTGTTTTTTTTTTCTTCATTTTTGTTCTTAATTTTTAGGTCTTGATTATTGTAAGATCTGGGTTTTTGATTATTGTAAGATCTGGGTTTTTTTATGTAAATTTTTGATTATTGTAAATTTTTGATGTAAATTTTTGATTATTGTAAGATCTGGGTTTTTTATTATTCTCTTCATGCTCTTAATTTTTAGATCTTAATTTTTGATTATTGAAGATCTAAACTTCAGATCAACGAAATTTTAAAAAAATTTAAAAAACGAAATTTAAAAAAAAATTTAAAAACGAAATTTTAAAAAAAAAATTGAAAATGGGGTAAGGGCTGCGGGCATTATGTCCGCAGCCAATAAGTTTATCTTATTTGCTGCTACTCCAAGGGCTGCGAGACAAAACCGCAGCCCATACCCATAAATGCCCGCAGCCAATAAGCTTTTTTCCACTAGTGAATGTTAAAGAAAAGAGATTCGGTTGAAGAAATTACTGACATAGTTGGAGGTAGAAGGGAAAGTGAGGAAGAAGAAGCATCATCATACAATATAAGTACTAATTCGTAAACATTTTGTGCCTTGTGTCACTATTACAATGTATTTTACAAACATGTTGTGCCATGTGTCACTATTACAATGCATTTTACAAACATGTTGTGTCAAGTGTCCCACTTACAAAGCAATTTTTAATGAAATGCAAATTATCAATGAAGAGTTTTATTTGAAGTGTTTGTAATTGTAATTTAACAATTTGGTAATGACATAAACTCCACAAATTAATACTAATATTAATATATGAATATTTATCTAACCCATAAATTCGTGCAAGATTAATTAGTGTAAGATAATTATTTTTTAACACCTCCATTCAAGGTTGTTAGGATCGGGATTCTACGTAGGATCGTTGAGAGGGTAGGATCGAAATCGGTAGAATCGGATCGTAGGATCGTGTGATCCTACAAATTTGCATTAATATGCTTCAGATAACTAATTTTCAATTGTATTTGTTCTTTTTTTGTGTTTTAAGGTTTAAGTTAACACTTATTTGACTTCAACTATTAAGTTTTGTAAAAGATACCTTTAATAATCATTTTTAAAATGTGAATCAAGAAAAACTTGAATTTCAGTCATATTGATATAATTGTTTAGACATATACATATATATACATAAGTAAAATCTTGATTATATGAAACTTTTATACGATTGAAACTACCCTTGTAGGATCGGATCGTAAGATCGTAGGATCGTAGAATCGTGTTATGATCCTACCACTCAAATCCTGGAGCTAAGTAGGATCGTACGATTCTACCAATTTAAGATCCTACCTACGATCCGGATCGGTCGCCTAATTTTGGATCGTAAGATCGTAGAATCGTTGATCAGGATCGCGATTCTGATAACCATGCCTCCATTCATATCCCAAATGAAATGCACTATAAAGTGAAATTTTACTATAGAAGGCGACAAGCTAAGTTTGAGAAATAAAGTTAAGAGTAATACATTTGAAGTAATTTTTGCAATTTATCTTATGTTATATTTTATAAATTCTTAATAAAATACACTTTAAAGATACCCATAGTATGTAATATACTAATAAAACACACAAATAACAACATTATATGGTATGATTGAAGATTTTTCAATTACTACTACATTCAATTGTTATCATGAACATACGAGTTCACTAATTTCAGTATACCATCATCATTATCCTCATTATACGCATTGTATCTCGCTAATAGGAACTATAAGTAGGGTATATGGAGGGAAAGAAGGCGGCAACTCATAACCATAAAGGAGAGTATGGTTAAAGTACCTTTCCGAGATTTAATTCTAGCATCTAATTTAAGAGGGAAAGTCTAATCATAATGTCTTTATAATTGTGTCACTATGATAACATTATAAGCACTTTATGATTATTGTAACATTCGAGAATTTAATAATTTTAAAACGAGTGAATTTAAGAGAACTAGTAATAGGTGTATGACCTTAAATATACAAAACATTAAAATGTTTACAATTTAATTTTTTTTCCTCCTTCCTTTTCTTTTATTTACATCAAAAAAAATTAAAATTATTAAAACAAACAAATTCCATTCACAAGTATTTCAAGTAAACCAAACTACTCCTTCTTCACCATTATTTTCAAGAATTGTGCTAAGATGCGTATTTGGAAAAGATATTGGATTGTTCGATTGAGATGTTAGACCTGAAAAGAATCATGATGAGCATAAATATTTTTGTCTTACATAATGGGTAAGGATCCCTCGAGGCTAGTTGTCGTGATACTATATTCTAATATAAAAGCTGTAAAGGATTTTGTTGCACATGAGTTTGTGCAAATTAAAGGAGTTATGAAAATGAACTGTTGAGGTTTGATTTTTGGCTGTCTTACCACATTAAGGCTCTGTGGACATAAGATTCTAAGCAAGCTCTTCAAGATTATTAGGAAGTTAACTTCATTTAATTTTAGATGGTTCAAGTTTTAAGTGTTGGTGTGAGGATGGTTTCTGGAGGAGATTTTGGGTTTAGAATTCTTATAACAAAGAGGGTGATTATTGGTGCATCTTGAAAATTTTTAAATGTATGAAACATGATTTACCATTCGTAAAGAGATCTCAGTACTTATGATGGAAATACGAGTTGTGCAAGTTGACTGTTATGGTATTTATTGGTTGTATGAGTTGATTTTTCTTTAACAGAATAGTGATATAAGTGAGAAATGGGAATTTGGTTCAATTGTTGATTAGATAAGCTTTAGAGTTACTATAATTTAAGGGAAAAGCATAACCACCATCACTATGACAATGCTTTATGTTTCTATTGGACTAAGGAAATGTGTAGACGTTTTATCTATTGAAGTGAAAAGTTATACTTAAAAGGAAATTTATCTCTTTGGTTTGTGTATACAATGGAATTGTGAGTCATCAGGTGAATGAGATTTTGTTATAATGTTGGAAGAATTGCTTAGGAAGAAAAGATTGAAATATTTCCAAGTTAGGAGGATATTAGATGTGATGTAATGGATCGTTGAGTTACAAAGTCGTGGTGTTCCTTTGAAGGAATGTGTACTTAGAAGTGTTTAAACATCATGGTCTTTGCTTATCGTGGGGGTGGATAGGTGTATCAATTTACTTCCAAGAGTAAGAGTGGATAGATAAAGGAAGAGCTAAAGGTTTTTTAGTACATGAGGATGGTAGTCTTTTTTTTAAGGATTGATGATGTGTGCCATATGGTTGCGATTTTTTTTAAAAAAAATTCAGGAAGATCATAGTTGTAGTTACTCTGTTCATCTTTGGGGAGACTAGGTGTATCAACATTTAAAACTCATGTTTTGGTGCGTCTTGAAAATTTTTAAATGTATGAAACATGATTTACCATTGGTAAAGAGATCTCGGTACTTAAGATGGAAATACGAGTTGTTCAAGTTGACTGTTACGGGTATTTGTTGGTTGTATGAGTTGATTTTTCTTTAACAGCATATAGTGATATAAGTGAGAAATGGGAATCTGGATTCAACTATTAATTGGGTAAGTTTTAGAGTTACTTTAATTTAAGGGAAGAGCATAACCACCATCACTATGATAATTCTTTGTGTTTCTATTAGACTAAGAAAATGTGTAGAGTAACAGTCAGACAAAACGTGTCAATCAAATACTTAAGGTCATGCTAAGAGCAATAGATAATGAATAGCATGAAATTTGGGTTGAGTAATTACGATTGGTTAAGTTCTCACATAGCAGTAGTTATCAAGCCACAACTCTATATATGGCACCTTTTTGAAGCACTTTGTGGGCGTAACTGTTGCAATCAAGATATATTTAGGTTTTGATTTGTTGTGTGTTTGGGTAACTTCACAAAAGTTTCTAGTGGGTTTTTATATGTTGGTATTGACATCTGAGAAGGTTAAACTTAGTTGAGAGTAAATCAAGACAGCTCGGGATAGATACGTCGTACGCTGATTTGATTAGCCATTGTCTAATAGGAAGCAACCTATTCAGATACTTGACACTATGATTTGTATTACTAGTCATTTGGATACCAAAATGGTTAAGGTATTATAATTAAATCTTTGGTCACAAGAGGCTACTAGTGTTACAAACAAGGTTGTTAGGATCGGGATTCTACGTAGGATCGGTGAAGGGGTAGGATCGAAATCGGTAGAATCGGATCGTAGGATCGTGTGATCCTACAAATATGCATTAATATGCTTTAAATAATTTTTAATTGTATTTGTTCTTTTTTAAGTTTTAAGGTTTAAATTAACACTAATTTGACTTCAACTATTAAGTTTGTAAAAGAATACTTTTAATAATTATTTTTAAAATGCAAATCAAGAATAACTTGAATTTTAGTCATATTGATATAATTGTTTAGATATATACATATATACACATAAGTAAAATCTAGATTATAGGAAATTTTTGTACGATTGAAATTACTCTTGTAGGATCGGATCGTAAGATCGTAGGATCGTAGAATCGTGTTATGATCCTACCACCTAATTCCAGAAGCTATGTAGGATCGTACGATTCTACCAACATTAAGATCCTACCTACGATCCGGATCGATGGCCTAATTTTGGATCGTAGGATCGTAAAATCGTTGATCAGAATCGAGATTCTGATAACCATGGTTACAAAAGATTTTCTGTGTGAGAAGCAACTTTATCTTTTCTGTCATGTCACTAAGTTACGAGGAC
>JAAKBH010001307.1:0-26897 GCA_019776075.1 Amaranthus palmeri | reverse complement strand
CTTTGGCTTCTCATAGGTCCACAAAGATCCATATGAATTAATTCAAGTGGTCTTGAGGTGGTCACGACATTTTTAGGTTTAAAGGATGACCTTGCATGTTTTCCTTTAGCACAAGGATCACATACTTCATTCTTTTGAAATTTTAGGGAAGGTAATCCTCTTACTAGGTCTTTAGATCGTAAAGTATTAAGCAATGAAAAACTAGCATGACCTAATCTTTTATGCCAAAGAAGAGGGTCATCTTCTATAACGCTTAGACATGTTAGACTGGTTTTAGGAACAGTGTGCAGGTCCACCACATAGGTGTTCCCTTTTCTGATTCCTACCAGAATGATGTCTCCTGTGTCGTTCCTAGAAATGATGCACTTATCAGAAGTAAAGTTTACAGAGTTACCTTTGTCGCAAAATTGAGAAATACTTAAAAAATTGTGTTTTAAATTCTCGACCGAAAATACATTATCTATAGCATGGGAACTTGACCTTCCTATCTTGCCTTTTGCAATGATTTCACCTTTCATGTTGTCGCCAAAGGTCACTGTTCCTCTATCATAGGCTTCTAGTGAGAGAAATTTTGATCTATCGCCTGTCATGTGCTTGGAACAGCCACTGTCGAGATACCATGAGCTGTTCCCCCTCACTAGAACCTGCAAAACGAAATTAGTTGTTAGAGGGTGGAACCCAGCTATCCTTGGGTTCCATGTCGATTATACAAGAATCATATTTCTTAATCCAAACTCTATCGACATATATTTGGTTCGTTTTGTTATGTTGTTCCCTTTTTAAACATTGATGTTTCAGGTGCCCAGTTTTGCCACAAAAGGAACAAACTTTGTTACTTGGGAGATCAACGTAGACCTTTTTCTTTTTATCATGTTTGTCATATCCTAGACCTTCGGTTCCTTTGGTTCTAGCATTAAGAATCCATTTGGGAACTTCTTTGATTTTCTCTTTTTCTCTTGAATTTAATTCAAGCTTAAGTCGATCATTTTCTTTTAAGGCGGATTCTAGGTCTAATTTCATTTGTAAAAGGACACATTTAATTTCTTTATTAGACTCGTAATTTACTTCCATCTCTAATTGCTTAAGTTGATTCAATTCAATATTTAACATGATGTTTTCTTCTTTAACCTTTTCTATAGCTTCTTTTAACATCACATTATTATCAAGCAATTCAAAGAATCGAGTTTGCACATCGGACCTAAAAGAATTAAGGTAGGATATTTGGTCTTTACACGCTTTAAGGTCTTTTTCAGTTTTGAGACAGATGGCTGTTTGTTTTTCTAAATTTTCGTAAGATTCTAAAATCATTTTAATTAATCTATGTTTATCCAATAAATAATCAGAAAATGGATCAGTAGACAGTACCTCTTTTCCTTTAGCCTTTTCATCATGCGTTGCCATGAGACATAGATTGGCTACTTCTTCTTCTTCAACGGGAGCTTCGGTTTCGGTCTCGCTTTCGGATTCTCCCCATGCAGCTATCATGGCTTTGCGTAAATCGGCTTTGTTGAAATTTCCTTTTGAAGGTTGTCTTCCTGTTTCTCTTGCTTTCCCTTTGCCTTTCTCATTTTTCCATAATGGGCAATCCTTGATTAAATGCTCGGTACTTCCACATTTGTAGCATTCATATGTCTTGGAATTTGAAGTTCCTCTTTCTTTGTTGTTTCTTTGATTTTTATACTTGTTGTTCCTGAAGAACTTCTTGAACCTACGTACCAGCAAGGCTGCCTCTTCCTCATCAGTTTCTGATTCTTCTTGATCGTTTGCTGTCAGAGCCAGACCCTTGTTCCTGGAACTGTCAGCTGTTCCCAAATGTAATTCATGAGTCATAAGGGATCCAGCCAACTCTTCCAGATTAAACTTTGTGAAATCTTTAGATTCTTGAATGGCTGTGACCTTTGCTCTCCAACGATCATCTTGAGGTAGGCTTCTTAGGATTTTTCGCACTTGTTCATCTGAGGGAATTAGCCTTCCAAGGGAGACAAGCTCATTCGTGATATTCGTGAACCTTGTAAACATTTCTTGAATGCTTTCTTTAAGTTCCATCACAAATCTTTCGTATTTGGACATGAAGCAAATCAATCTTGGAACGCTTTACTTCACTCGTTCCTTCGTGGGTAACCTCCAACAGATCCCAAATTTGTTTGGCGGTTCTGCATCCCATAATGCGATTATGTTCATTTGGAGCAAGCCCACAATGAAGCAATTTAATAGCAAGAGCGTTCATTTCCATCTTTTGAAAATCTTCTTTCTCATATTCTGTGATAGGTTTGGGAACAGTCTCGTTATTGGAGTTGGTAGTTGTTACCTCAAAATCTCCAATTTCGATGACTCTCCAAACTTGATAATTTTCGGCTTTGATGAAGATCTCCATCCTGTTTTTCCAATATGTATAGATTTTGCCATCGAACATTGGTGGCCTCTGAGTAGAGTACCCTTCTTCCATGCGCTCGTTCATTTTCTGCATCTCTAATACACCGAGATACGGCTCTCAGGGTTTCCTGATCAAATGAGGAACAGGGCTCTGATACCAATTGTAGAAACACTTAGAGACAATGAACTGTAACAAGAGGGGGGTGAATTGTTACTTTCGCCCTTTGAGTATTTTTAGCCATTTTTCTTGCGGAATTCGAATATTAAAATACTCAAGACAATATAAAGAAAATTAAAAGGAACACCAAGATTTAACGTGGGAAAAAGAACCACGACCCACTAGGGATTTCTCTTCTCTATTATTTTATGTAAATCACTCCTCTATTACATAAAATAACTTCTCCTACTCTTTCTCTTCTCTCTACTCTTTTTCTTCTCTCGGTAACTCCTTATCGTTTCTCTTCTCTCTACTCTTCTCTTTTCCCTTTAGACTATACCCAAGTCTAAATACAAATTCACTCAAATAAACCCTTTACAAGATTTATCTAAAATGGATGAACCAAATCAAGAATAGCACAAGGATTAAATCTTGAAATTAATTAGCAATTAAAAACAATCAAGATTTCCTCTCCTTTGATTTTGAAAACCTCACGAAATATTTTGGGCACAAATATTTTTGGAAAAACAATTTTTTCTCAAATGATCACCAAGTGTGCCGGTTGTAGAAAAATCCTTTATATAGATTTTTAGATCTAATTTACCCATAATCCCATGATCAAAGATAGTGGGAGTTGAGGGCTAATTACGTGAGAGAGTGGTGAGGAAAGCTTGGTAGTTACTCCAAGTTTTCTTGTCTTTTAGCTAAAAATAGCTAAGACAATTTAAGAAAACTAATTTTAAGATCCTAATTTTAAGGAGACTTTTTAGGAGTTATTTATCTTAATTTCTTAATTAATTTCCTTGTGCATTCTAGACTTAATTTACCCGTACAACAAAACTAAAAAAGAAAAATTAAAAATAAAAATTATTTTCCTAATTATTTTTGTTGACTCCTCCTCTGACCGCTGATTCTGGGAACACTGCACTGTCTCTGATTGACCAATCTTCGAACTCTGACTTGATCTTGGAACAGTTACTAAGTAATCCCTTTTCAACGCTTAATGGTCCATCAACGACCCTTATAAAGATCGGATATTTGACCTATCAAAACAATCTCAAAGACAAAATATGTTTGTTTATTAAAGTTTATGTTATCATCAAAACCAAATGGGCCAACAGTAAGTTTTGGCGGTTGTGATGTCCCAAGCTTGGTGTGGAAGGTGGAGTTGGCGATTCTTGTTAATGGCTGCAGGTTGCGGTTTCGTGGTGTTCGTGGTGTTTTTTTGATCCTTTTGGTTTTTGTTCTGGAGGCGCCTCTTTTGGTATTGCTTGGAGTTAGGATAGATTTACTTGGTGTGTAAGGTGCTCGGACCAACCTTTTTTGGTGTTTTTTTTTTTTGAGAACTTTGTTGCATAGCCCACCCCTATGCTGTTTTGGGTGGCCTATTTCTTGGTTTCCTCTCTTCCAATGTCTTTTTTCCCTACGAGGATTTTTTTTTATGCCGGCGGGTTTGAGATTCTAAGTTACAGTGTGGTGTTTTATTCCCTCCTTTTTATTAATATATTCCAAATTTGCAATATATATATATATATATATATATATATATATATATATATATATATATATATATATATATATATATATATATATATATATATATATATATATATATATATATATATATATATATATATATATATATATATATATATATATATATATATATATATATATATATATATATATATATATATATATATATATATATATATATATATATATATATATATATATATAGGGGTAGGATCAAGTGAAAACACTTAAAGTGGTGAAAACTGAAAACCAGACAGAGGTATACATATTGTAGCAAAAGGGGTACATATTATCTTATAGGGTGTACATATTTTTTGTGAAGAAAAAAGTTCATATTATTTACAAAAATGCTATCTGAATATGTACCCCTTTTAAGCATATATGTACACTATTCAGCAAATGTCTAATTATTTACAAAACTGCCACCCAAATATGTACTCCATTTGAGCTTTTATGTACCCCTGTTTTCAGTTTTCACCATTTTAATTGGTTTTCACATGATCCAAACCCTATATATATATATATATATATATATATATATATATATATATATATATATATATATATATATATATATATATATATATATATATATATATATATATATATATATATATATATATATATATATATATATATATATATATATATAGTAATATTAAAAAAATTACCATTTGTAATATCTGTGAATTGTTGTCTTATGGGTATAAGTGATCTTTCACACTCTTGATTTTGGCCTACAAATAAATAAATGAATAATACATGAACATATGGTGAATATAATACTTAAATATTGACCCTAAAAAGATAGAATAAAAATTAACCATATAGAAATATTTCCCATATGCAAGTTACTAAATTTACCTATGGAGATAAATTGTTTTGACTGTGTCGGTATAGATAGACGTCCCTTTTTTATTACAAAGTTTATAACATCATCAATATATATTGTTAGCCAATTCATACATATAAAACATAATTTTACATTTGACTAATGAATTAATTATAATTTAAATTCATAAATTACCTGGAGAATTTTTATAGATTGTTTTTTTCTTTTTTTTTTCGTCGAGTATTAATTACCTCTTTAATCTTGCAATTTTAGCAAGATGATTTTCTTTATCCACTGATGTTCCTACATAATATTAATTGAGTAATAGTAAATATTTAAAAATTAAAAAATATAAAAACTAATTTCTTTAACAAGAAATAGATGATTATCATTTAAAAAAATGTTTTAATTGTATACCCCAACATTATTAATAAAGTGTCCACTTTCCAATAAAGTTCTAAGCATATTCGAATTGCTTAGTATTAGCTCTTTTATTGTAAACACCAACACAACAAAATATAATGCTCTCTTCGTCTCATATAATTTGAAGCAAGATATCAAATTGTTGTTTTTTAATAAAACGGTAGATAATAATAATATATGAAGAGAAAGAATGAATTGTGTAGTTAAAATTAAAAGAGAGTTAAAATGTATATACAAATTGTTGTGAAGGGCGGTCTTTTCTATAGACGCATTAGATATATAGGCTAAATAGTCCAATTAATACAAATTAGAGAAAAAAAAAATATAAACATGGGCCTTTTGTTTTAAGGTCGTCTCTTTGAAAGACGAAATCTCACAAGAGTAACTGAAATGTATATAAGATTAAAAAAAGTGGTGGGCCATTGAAAACAAAAGAAAATTGTAACACCCCTGAATTTCCGACCCTCTGAACGGCACCAAAACCGGAAGAGAACGGAGGAAATTCGGGTGTTACATTTAAAATAATTTAAAATAAAGAAAAAAGATAATGTTTAAGTTTGATTAAAGAGGTTTTAGAAAAACTTTCAAACAAAATCCTATGAAAATTTCGGCAGCATCTGCCTTGAATTTTAACGCACCAAAAGAATCAAACAAACAATAAACCATCAGACAAGAGGCATTAATAGCCTTTGTAATAGAATCACGGCGGGATGGTCATCGTCAAAACCTTTGTCGACATGCTAAGCATGGATCGTGGTTCCCATGTAAACACTTAGGTTTTCAAAAACATAACCAGCTAAACAGGCCATTCAAGATACTATAACGAAATATAAAGCGAAATAAACTTTGCAGCGGAACTAATTACATCAAAAGGAGGACACTCGCCTCAACCAAAAATATACGCAGTTACAATTCAAAAACTACATGTGTTGTCAAAAACAGTTAGGACATGGTACGTGTCAAGATTCTCACTCAATCCCCCGTATGCAATGCAAATAAACTCCAAAAAAAAACCTGCAAGTGTTATCTATGATACCCCTACTGCTCAACGTAAAGTCATAGACCAACGTGTCATAGCAGGGCCATCAAAGACAAGCCATCAACAAGGAAACAGACAGTACACGTCAGTAACTATCAATAAATATAATTAATCATACGTAACTAATAAACGATTTCGACAAAGCAAGATGAGGGAGGTATCCAAACGTGTAAACCTCTACTCCATCTATTTCTCAATTCAATACACTTCTCAATTTCTTCACCGTCTTCTATCTCTTCAATTGCTCTTATATATCTTCTTATGTGACTAGAGGCCACCATATTGGGGTTTGCAAGAACCACATGGCAACACCTCAGCCAAGGACGGTGACGGCCATGCCGGCGCCCAATGGCAAAGTATGATCATACCCCCGTACAGCGACCATATATAGACGGTCAATGCCTCCGGGAACTAATCCATCTGGGGTACCAATCCAGTGGAGTCACAGTAAATATCCAACTTAATATCTCATCAAATAAGGGGACTCATTCCCATTCCAATCTCATACAATCCAACATTCTAATCTTGCGATATCTGAACTCATCCTCTACTATCTCTACGACTGATTCCCACTTGTTGCACTAGCTTAATAATATTTAATAGCCAACCATATCCAACATAGCTCATATAATATTGCTACGCAGAGAAAACATATTCAAGATACAGGAATTAGCTACTGCGTGTACTTACCTGTAACTGCAAGATAATAAGTCGCAAAAGTCACTTCGAAGAAGGTTCTTAAATCCCTCTTATGAACCGGGCACCTATATCGTTAAAAGTAAGACTAATAAGCCTACTTCACATCATTTAAGAAGCACTGACTTCATACAACTACACAATTAGTCAAACAAGTTTCGATTCAAGCTAATAGCATTCTAAACGCACTTATGCAGTAAATTCAACTCAGGTTCACACATGAACCACGCCATCAATTTTAATCAAACCATAATATTATATTCTAGTCAAGTTTATATTAAGATATGTTTAGGTGAACAAACACAACCATACGCTTGCGCGTTATAGTCAAACTATCCATTGGAAAGTTTAAGAACACGTAATGCACGACATTACACTTAATAACAAACACATCACTCATGGTAGTAGTGATTTATTATTTTTCCAAGGTTTTTAGAGTAAAACGATTATGAATAAATTAAATTTGTAGCTTGACAAATTAATAACGATTTGTATAACTTGGGTCAAAGTTGTATAATTTAGCATCACAATTGAACATATCAATATAACAACCTAGCTCAAAACTAACCACCTCATCAAACGACTATCACCACGACAATACGTTCATTAATGACAATCGCGACCTTAATCTTTCTTAGTAATTATTATTATCATTTACCCTACAACAATGGGTATCAACATTACTAGTCACACCACCATAAGTAAAGTCATATAAACAATAACTAGTCACCATTCATCCACAATGTCACATACACAAGCTTATACAAGATCTTTAGTAAGTAAAACACCATCCAAGCCACAAAAGTAGTACATACTACTTTTAAATTCATCATCCTAATTTATTCAAGTTCAATTCAAACTTTCTAATACTAACCCACTTTAAATTCTATCAAAATATAACTTAATCTAATTTAAGATTCATGAATTTACTCACAATACTACATTTTAAATTCATCATAATATAAACCCTAACTTATATATATTTTCAAATCACCATAATAATCAAGCCCATAACAAAAATCAAGATATCATACTCAAAACATTTAATAAAACTCAAATTAAAACTAGAAAATCAATTAAAGAAAAGAGGACATGGCTCACAATAAATAATCTAGCAAGAGGGTGGAGAAAGAGGCGGCTAGAGGCGGTGGGAGGAGCCACGAATCAGGGCTGCTGTGGTGGTGCAGAAGGCGGCTCTGGGCTGCCGCGGAGGTGCAGCGCGGGCTGTGGCTGCTGTGTTGCCGGCTGACTGATGCGGGAGAAGGGGAAGGAAGCGGCTGCCGGCTCTCTGTGGTGGTCGTCTGGGCAACAGCCGGTGGTCACGGTGGCCGGCGTGGGTCTTTAGTGAGAGAGTGAGAGAGTGAAAGAAGAGAGGGAGGAAGGATGAGATGAGAGTGTAATGACGGCTAGTGTTAGGGTTTTAACCAAGTCTTTTTATCATGAGTATTATTATTATTATTATTATTATTATTATTATTATTATTATTATTATTATTATTATTATTATTATTATTATTATTATTATTATTATTATTATTATTTCTACCTTTACCTACTAGAAATGCTCACTTAAGAAACTTGCTTTCATGTGCTCCCACATTCAAAAAATGCTAATAGTTCGATTCGAATCTCTTTATTTTAGGAATCTTAATTTTATTTTTAATATCAACGTTTGTTAATATTTAAATTCGTTTACAAACAAAACTTATTAAACTACTTTAAAATTAATTTAATATAATATAAAATTCCCAAAGGTTATTAAATTATTAATTAATGATGTTCGAAAATCTCGGGGTGTTACAGACTACCCCCCTTAAAAGGAGTTTCGTCCCCGAAACTTGGGTTACAAGAGTACAAATCCCAAAAAATTTATATTTCTAGTAACTCGAGAAGGTGTTTTATCTATTTCAAACTCATAAATTGACTTAAGAATCGTGTCATTATTGACACCATTGACAAAAGGATACTCAATCTATCAAAATATTAATTCATTTTTCATTTCGTGTGTTTCTAATCACCTACATTGACTCAGACAACTAATCACAAGCACGTAAATATCAATCGATTTAATTCAAACAATTAATCGAAAACATGTAGATATCACACAAATTGGTTCAAACATCAATCAAAAGCATGTAAATTTGCAGAGGTTGTTATCATAGATGAGAAAATGCATGCAAACACGCGAAAATTTATCGCATTCTACCCCCCTTAAGAACTTAGTTACGACCCCGTAACTCGCTAACATCAGGAAAAAGGTGTGGATATTTCTCGCGCATGGAATCCATGGTTTCCCACGTTGCCTCCTGTGTGCGCTTGTTAGCTCATAAAACTTTCACCATCTTTATATCTTTCCTCCTCGTACTGTGCACCTTAGAATTTAAAATCTCGATAGGCTTTTCTTCATATGACAAATTCTCATCAAGGTTTAAGGGTTCGGGGTCTAGCACGCGCGACTTATAAAGTGTATTACTTGAAAACGTAACAACACGAGATGTCCTGTTATCTAAATTTTTTTTTTAAACAACTTTTCCACTTCTACGTGACCACCTAAGGTCATACTTTGTGATAATCTTGCGATGTACGAAAGGTTCAACTATTGTGACTTAGACCATAAATGGGGGTAAAATATCAAAACAGCAAAGTCTCAAAAGTAAAGAGTATAAAGTTACTCAACACTTAACTCGTATTACCATTAAGCACCCTAGACTTAAGGATGCGTGATTCTTACAAAAACTGATTGGTTATCAATTCCAAATTGATTCACCGTTAACTTTAATTAGCATATCATAATCTTAACTTTTTACTTAACATGAAATGTTCTTTTCACTAATCATGTATGATAAAATTTTATAACATATTAAATTATACATCCTGACTCGATTCGTAGATTAACAATTCAAATTAATAACTCCGAACATAATACATGTTTCAAGTGTATTTACAATAATATATACCTCATTTTTGCAAGTTATCATAGCTAATAATTATACGCTCACAACCATCATATTAATACACATATCATAATTGTTTAACAATACCCTCATGTATCCATCATGATATTCGCATTCTAATAACGATAATATGAGAATGATTTAGAATCAGGAATGGCAACATAGAGGTCACCAACATTTTTCAGTTGTTCATTTAGCATACGACTAGATATGTTGAAAGTATATGATTTATATCAATATAAAATCGCGAACTAATGTATGACCAAAGTAATGCATCATGTACATATATAACACCAGTACTAAAGATGACATTTTATGTATACATCACAAGAATTTCCAATATAAATAGCAAAGCGACACATCAATACAAGTTTGATAAAGTTGCGATACAAGTACTAATTTCACAATATCTAACATTTTCATCACAGCACTGCCTCTAACTAGTTATAACACCGTTGCCTCAACCATATGACTGTTACATCAACAATTCTAACACTATACTATAGTACAAACAACACAAAGCTAACAAAATAATGCAGCACTTGAAATTATGCATCACAATTATTCCCTTGCAATTAAGTGGAATTCAATCACTCTTCAACTTACAATGCGAACTTAGAGATGACAACTCTAACATAAATGGTTGTATCAAAACACTTTAAAATTTCAAAAATCTTTTCACTACATGCTTATTACGATCCAAAGAACTAGCAACATCAAATCAAGACACTTCTTGACACCAATGCTAATATTATCTAACTCTATTTATCGCATAATAATGATTTTGTAATAATAATTGTTTAGGACATAATTCTTTATCTCGCTTCATCTCTCAAATTGTAACTATTTACATATTCATTTTCGTTTCTTCAATTTTTTAGATTAAAACGCTTCTGACTTTTATTAGGACTACATTATCTTCATGAAGTCACTCTTCAAACTTAACTTACCACGTATCACACCAATCATTGTTAAAACAGTAACATGTGTAAAGTCGACTTCATTTGGAGTCTCATATAAGCGTTATTATTTCGAAACACTAGCAAGATAAGTGGTGATCAATGAGATAGTCTAAAGTACTAAAAAAAAAATTTACTTGTATCTTATGTGTTCAAAGACGCTCCTTTCACCTCATCATTAGATTATTTTATCCTTATGTCTTGTAACTGCCTAGAAGGTCATGAGAAGACAATTTATTTATTTATTTATTTATTTATTTTAAATATCACTCAATCTATTCTTCTTCCCTTTTTTTATATATAAAAAAAAATTCAATTATTGTTCAATTTAGTAAACGCTTTAAAATCATCACGATTCTTCTTCACATTATCATCTGATAGAAAGAAAATATCACGCATATCAGCATTTATTAAGACTCAATTATCAATCTTTACTCATCAATAGTGCTCTCTCGAATCAATCCATAGGCCCTTCACGTGTTGTTTATGATGATTATTCTTTAACTATCCACCTTAAATAAAGTTAACAATTTATGTAAGAAAAGATATATTACGTATCTATGAAATACAATCTAAAACCAGAGGATTTGCGAATAACACGTTTCTCCTTTATACTCAAACTCATGTGTCTTTAAAAAAAGGAAAAAAAAAATAAAATAAAAATAAAATAAAATAGAATAAAATAACCCATATTTCGTTTGAAGAACCACATCAGCTCGTTTTTTGACAAAAGAGTAGTGGTTTTAAAGTCATTATCACATGACAAACATGAAATACTATATTAATTATGATGAAAGTTGGATGCTTACGAAATCAAAATCAATAACAGGGGGCCCTTATAGTGTATAATTCATCAAAATATTTATAAACTAAATAACTCAGGCTAATAGGTTGACTATCGCTTTTACTCTCACCCGATTCTTAAGGTCTCACTACATACATAAGATGTTTAGGAAACGTCAAATATTACATCAACCAATTTAAAGCATCAGTCTCAATCACTGTATGAGTTTGGAAAGCGTTATTGGTAGACATGACTATGCCACACAAAAACTCAACACCAATATCAAATGTTTTAACAAGGCATGGATGAAATTGATGTAGTAAGGGTAGTAAAATCATTCAAGATAGTGTTTAATGGCCATAGCCTATTAGTAGATGTACATATATTATAACTTTTACTAATAAATAATAACATGATATAAGTCAATTTCAAGACATTTTCATATAGAAAAGTTTCAGGAAATACTTGTATACTACTAAAATTTTAATTTAAAAGAGAAAACCCCACTTTAATATTTAAACAACTCATTTGACTTTTGAATTACTTACTTTAGCTAGACAATTATATCTAAACAATCAAAGACTCAACACTTTACCTTAAAATGTTAGTGAGTTTTATATATATAGATGAGAACTTTATTTCTACAACTGAATCATTATTTAAGTTATACATTTAGGAAGACATTCTACAATAAAATTTTGGACGAGAACAATAGAGTATTCATAATGATTCAATCACCACATCCATGACTATCCCATCTATAAAGTCATTCAACTCAATTGTGTCAACCCATTAATACTATAATTGAATTATCAACTTAACCAATGTCTTCAAAAAAAAAAAAATGATTCATACTACGATAAACATGTAATTCTCTAAGTCTTTGCACTTGATTCAAGGAACACGACACAAGCCAATCCAATGTACTATACTAATATGATACTTAATACTATTGATAACAAAAAAAAAATATATATACAACGAAAAGTTAGTGTGGTCGATGGTCAAACCCACCATAGTGTAGAATGGTCATCATCACTTCCTGACTCTCACGCTTGGGAGACATTTTCAAAATCTAACTGAAAATCATTTATATAACATATTAGGGTTGATTAGACGTTACTCCGAACTGTACTTGATACTTTCGTGCACTTGTATGAGTTAAATAATCAATCTTTCACGTTAACGGGTACATAATCTCTTTACTTAAACATACTCTAAGCTTTTACATCACCTCTTGATTATAATCCATGACTCGATGCATGACTAAAAAAAAAACTAACACTCATGCTACTACTTCATTTACATAAATCACCAGCTTGACTTCAAAAACTATAATATTATCCTTAATATATGATCAAGACTTTATTTACAGGCTATCATATCAATTATCTAACTAATCAACTTCATATACAATCACGTGTAAATATTATCTTATTATTTATTTATTTAATTTTTTAAAATTCCTCATCCTTATTCGTGTTTACACTACTTACAATCATACTTGCGCAATCATTAACAATCTTGAAAAGAATTATGGTCACCACATTCTTTGTAATGACGAATGAATGTACTTGGCAAATGAAATGTTCAAACAAACAAATAAACATTGTATTTATGTGTAAGATTAATATCGAACTCATAAGCTTTGCGAAAACAATTAACATGAACAAATGTTCAAGCACATAAGACCAAAGTTTATACCATCCTTACAACCAAAAGGAAATAGTAGTTACCACCAACTTCTCTAAAAGTCCATTATCCATACACTATTTGCCGTACTTAATATCTATCACGCAACTCATGAATTGTCCAACATACGTAACAATTGTCATTAATACTCGGATAACACATAATTATCACATCTACTTAATTGTTTAGCATCATATCATCATTCAAACCACAAACATAACTTTTAATTATAAAAAAAAATTAACATACATGAAAATAAGTTTTAAAATGAGCTAAACAAACTATTTATTTATCTATTCACGTGCAATGATAATCATATGTATGGCAATGTAATATGCACCTATCCCATATCTACCCAAACTCTCAAAGCAAGTTAACTTCGAAAACAAAACAATGATCAGCATTAGAGAAAACACGAAGTGTTTAGGAAAGATAGGAACCACTGGCTCTGATACCACCTGTAACACCCCTGAATTTCCGACCCTCTGAACGGCACCAAAACCGGAAGAGAACGGAGGAAATTCGGGTGTTACATTTAAAATAATTTAAAATAAAGAAAAAAGATAATGTTTAAGTTTGATTAAAGAGGTTTTAGAAAAACTTTCAAACAAAATCCTATGAAAATTTCGGCAGCATCTGCCTTGAATTTTAACGCACCAAAAGAATCAAACAAACAATAAACCATCAGACAAGAGGCATTAATAGCCTTTGTAATAGAATCACGGCGGGATGGTCATCGTCAAAACCTTTGTCGACATGCTAAGCATGGATCGTGGTTCCCATGTAAACACTTAGGTTTTCAAAAACATAACCAGCTAAACAGGCCATTCAAGATACTATAACGAAATATAAAGCGAAATAAACTTTGCAGCGGAACTAATTACATCAAAAGGAGGACACTCGCCTCAACCAAAAATATACGCAGTTACAATTCAAAAACTACATGTGTTGTCAAAAACAGTTAGGACATGGCACGTGTCAAGATTCTCACTCAATCCCCCGTATGCAATGCAAATAAACTCCAAAAAAAAACCTGCAAGTGTTATCTATGATACCCCTACTGCTCAACGTAAAGTCATAGACCAACGTGTCATAGCAGGGCCATCAAAGACAAGCCATCAACAAGGAAACAGACAGTACACGTCAGTAACTATCAATAAATATAATTAATCATACGTAACTAATAAACGATTTCGACAAAGCAAGATGAGGGAGGTATCCAAACGTGTAAACCTCTACTCCATCTATTTCTCAATTCAATACACTTCTCAATTTCTTCACCGTCTTCTATCTCTTCAATTGCTCTTATATATCTTCTTATGTGACTAGAGGCCACCATATTGGGGTTTGCAAGACCCACATGGCAACACCTCAGCCAAGGACGGTGACGGCCATGCCGGCGCCCAATGGCAAAGTATGATCATACCCCCGTACAGCGACCATATATAGACGATCAATGCCTCCGGGAACTAATCCATCTGGGGTACCAATCCAGTGGAGTCACAGTAAATATCCAACTTAATATCTCATCAAATAAGGGGACTCATTCCCATTCCAATCTCATACAATCCAACATTCTAATCTTGCGATATCTGAACTCATCCTCTACTATCTCTACGACTGATTCCCACTTGTTGCACTAACTTAATAATATTTAATAGCCAACCATATCCAACATAGCTCATATAATATTGCTACGCAGAGAAAACATATTCAAGATACAGGAATTAGCTACTGCGTGTACTTACCTGTAACTGCAAGATAATAAGTCGCAAAAGTCACTTTGAAGGAGGTTCTTAAATCCCTCTTATGAACCGGGCACCTATATCGTTAAAAGTAAGACTAATAAGCCTACTTCACATCATTTAAGAAGCACTGACTTCATACAACTACACAATTAGTCAAACAAGTTTCGATTCAAGCTAATAGCATTCTAAACGCACTTATGCAGTAAATTCAACTCAGGTTCACACATGAACCACGCCATCAATTTTAATCAAACCATAATATTATATTCTAGTCAAGTTTATATTAAGATATGTTTAGGTGAACAAACACAACCATACGCTTGCGCGTTATAGTCAAACTATCCATTGGAAAGTTTAAGAACACGTAATGCACGACATTACACTTAATAACAAACACATCACTCATGGTAGTAGTGATTTATTATTTTTCCAAGGTTTTTAGAGTAAAACGATTATGAATAAATTAAATTTGTAGCTTGACAAATTAATAACGATTTGTATAACTTGGGTCAAAGTTGTATAATTTAGCATCACAATTGAACATATCAATATAACAACCTAGCTCAAAACTAACCACCTCATCAAACGACTATCACCACGACAATACGTTCATTAATGACAATCGCGACCTTAATCTTTCTTAGTAATTATTATTATCATTTACCCTACAACAATGGGTATCAACATTACTAGTCACACCACCATAAGTAAAGTCATATAAACAATAACTAGTCACCATTCATCCACAATGTCACATACACAAGCTTATACAAGATCTTTAGTAAGTAAAACACCATCCAAGCCACAAAAGTAGTACATACTACTTTTAAATTCATCATCCTAATTTATTCAAGTTCAATTCAAACTTTCTAATACTAACCCACTTTAAATTCTATCAAAATATAACTTAATCTAATTTAAGATTCATGAATTTACTCACAATACTACATTTTAAATTCATCATAATATAAACCCTAACTTATATATATTTTCAAATCACCATAATAATCAAGCCCATAACAAAAATCAAGATATCATACTCAAAACATTTAATAAAACTCAAATTAAAACTAGAAAATCAATTAAAGAAAAGAGGACATGCCTCACAATAAATAATCTAGCAAGAGGGTGGAGGAAGAGGCGGCTAGAGGCGGTGGGAGGAGCCACGAATCAGGGCTGCTGTGGTGGTGCAGAAGGCGGCTCTGGGCTGCCGCGGAGGTGCAGCGCGGGCTGTGGCTGCTGTGTTGCCGGCTGACTGATGCGGGAGAAGGGGAAGGAAGCGGCTGCCGGCTCTCTGTGGTGGTCGTCTGGGCAACAGCCGGTGGTCACGGTGGCCGGCGTGGGTCTTTAGTGAGAGAGTGAGAGAGTGAAAGAAGAGAGGGAGGAAGGATGAGATGAGAGTGTAATGACGGCTAGTGTTAGGGTTTTAACCAAGTCTTTTTATCATGAGTATTATTATTATTATTATTATTATTATTATTATTATTATTATTATTATTATTATTATTATTATTATTATTATTATTATTTCTACCTTTACCTACTAGAAATGCTCACTTAAGAAATTCGCTTTCATGTGCTCCCACATTCAAAAAATGCTAATAGTTCGATTCGAATCTCTTTATTTTAGGAATCTTAATTTTATTTTTAATATCAACGTTTGTTAATATTTAAATTCGTTTACAAACAAAACTTATTAAACTACTTTAAAATTAATTTAATATAATATAAAATTCCCAAAGCTTATTAAATTATTAATTAATGATGTTCGAAAATCTCGGGGTGTTACAAAAATGATGCAAGTTAAGTGCACGGACAAAAATAAAAAATATTGCAAAGTATATGATACGGAGAAAGTACAAAGTTATAATGTGCAAGTAAAACAAAATATTATAGTTTACAACCATTTTCAGCCATTTTCAAGTAAAACAAAGTACGGTAGGTATTGGTTTATTTTTTATATTACATCAAAATAAACACAAAATTTCAAACCACTTATACATCTTTAATATGCTTAATAGTTAATACCCAACCAACTTCTTGTGGAATTATCATACATTATACTACCTCCGTTAATTGTTTTGTGCAACAGCAGTACAAATTGCGGTTGCCAATGCAATTTTTCTTAAATCAAAATTAGAGAATGTGGGGTAATGTAATTAAAGGTAAGATAGGAGAGAGAAATAATGGAAGTAGGGATAGGTAAGTAAGAGAAAGAAAGAGAGAGGAAGTAGGGATAGGTAATTTAGGAAAAAGAAGGTGAGAGAAAATGATGGGATAGGTGATTAAAGGAGAGAGAAAATGATGGGATAGGTAATTAGATTGGTTATTTTTTACTAAAAAAGGAAAGTTGCAAATAACCTTGAGCGGACAAAAATGGCAAAAATTGCAGAAAACAATTAACAGAGGTAGTATTAATTTTAATGTATAGTGAAGAAAAATGTGAGTGAAGGATATCGTGTCATTTGTAATTAATCTGTTGGCCAATATTTATGGCAGAATTTATGGGCAGGAGTGCAGTATAGTAATTCTTTTAATATATATGGCAATAATGTGTTTGATATCAGGGATTTTGATCAGTAATTATTTTATTTATGCCAATAATAGTATAGTGATTATTTTATTTATATTTATGACCAGGGATTTTGAAACTGACACAAAATTTCTACAATTTTAAAACGACAGGATTACTTAAAACGACATGATTATTATAGGGCATAAAATCAGCAAGATTATTTAAAACAACATGCTTATTATATGGCAGGGATTTTCCATGATTTTCGTGAATACTAAATAATATACTAAATATAATTTATAATATATAAACGGCAGGATTTTGACCTGGGATCTTTTGATCAAATTTAATTATTTACAAAAATAAAAATTGGCTTTTATTACAATGGTATGAACTGTATAAATACCTCTTATGATCAACTTAATTAGTTGCTCATATATACCATTTCTTTTGTCTCAAAATTCAGTAATATCATAATCATAAAATATAATAAAAGACTTGGAAAATTCCAAGTGTCATCTTATTAAAGCTTCCCTTTGATTCATGACGTTTTAATTTAGGAAATAATATTGATTCAAATAATTAAAATTTTATAATGGGTATAATCTATAGGCATATTTTATAGGCTTATTAGAAAATACTATCTTGGTATAATCTTTATTAGAAGGTCATCATAAAATAAAAAAATCTTTTTTAATGAATAAAAAAAACTTTAATTAATGGTTGTGAGGTTTTTATAAAATTTTAATAGTGATTATTACATTTACGTAATTGGATATTTTTTTTAAATTTATATTTTCTATGTATTTTTATATTAAAAAATTCGTGCATTGCACGAGTTTTTATACTAGTTTAATATAAATTGAAAGTGATTAAGAGACGTTAGTACAATTGTTTAATACCCAATGTCATTTTCAGCCATAATTTATGCAGTGCAATGTTATTTTCAAGTAGGAGTGTAGGACTACACCAATTCCAATAAGCATTAATGCGAAGTATGAATTGAAATGACTATTCACAAGTGAAATATTGCAATATAAGTATAGTTTACAATTCCAACAATGTCATTTCATCCATTTAATATATGTATTCAACATATATTAATGAGATTTTTTTGTTCTTCAAAAAACAAAATGAGATTTTTTTAGTAATTTTGTCTCATTTGGTTTTGAGACACATTTGCAGTTCACTTATAAAATTTTATTTGTAGTAAGTAAGTTAAAACGTAGTTGAGTAAGATATTTTTTAATTCGTCTAAATCCGATGATTACTATTCACTTATCTCCCTTAATTTATGATTTAATAAGTAATCTATAAGTTAAAACATATTCAAGTGACGTCTTGTTTAATTCGTCTCGACGTAAAGATTATTAGTATCAAATTTTTATAATTTTATATTTTATATTAAGGATAAAATTAGTGAATTGGACTGTGTAAAAAAAGGCAAATATGTATTTTTCTTTTTTGAATTAATTTAACATATGTATTTAACATATATCAATGTCATTTTTTAGTAATTTTGTCTCATTTTGTTTTGTGACACATTCACAGTTCACTTATAAACTTTTATTCGTAGTAAGTAAGTTAAAACGTAGTTAAGTGAGATATTTTTTAATTCGTATAAATCGGATGATTACTATTCACTTATCTCCCTTAATTTTTGATTAATAATTAAGTAAACTATTTGTGAAGTCAAAAATAGTTAAAATGTTCTATTGAGAGATCGTTTTTTGTAAAGACGACTCTCAAAATTCCAACCCAAATCTGTATTTAGAGTTGTAGCAATATATATTTAGAATTTGACTGTGCTTTTGAGAGACGTCTTTACAAAATACGGTCTTAAGTAAGAATTTGTGAAAATAGTTAACTATAAAATTCTAAATTGAAAGTCCAAAAGTACAAATTAAGCAATATAAAATACGGTCTTAATGCAATATATAAATTTCGGTCTTAATGCAACGTCATTATCAATATCAACCATTATCAAATTAAGCAATTAATGCAACTTAATTTCAAAAAAAAAAGCCATTAATGCAAATTCTTAAAAGTTGCAATGTAGCGTCAATTTCAAGTAGCATCTGACACACACATTATTGCTACTACTTCATTGAAAGATGAAACATCATTTCACTTTCTATTTAATTGCTTTAAATCGCGACCGTCCATTTATATCTACTTCACTGAAAGATCTGAATCGTCAATTAAACCCACTTTATTCCCCACCATTGATGTTATCCATTATATAAACCCCACACCCCATTCAACCCTAAATACTTCTTCATTTCAGCCAGCTAAACTCTTAGTCTTCTATCTTTTTTTTTTTTGAAAATTATGAATATATTATAGATGAAAAGGAAAAACACCAACACTGAATCTTGGGACCCCCAAAACCTCCGTCATAAAAAAAACCCTAACAGGAAAAAAGCCTTCGAAAGAGGGGACCAAGAGACAGGCCACTCAAAACAGCATAGGAGTGGACTATGCATCACCATAGAGTTTTCCATTTCTACACCAATTACACCAAAGTAATACAGATAAAACAAGAATCACAAAAAACACCAAGAAGATCTAAAAAGATCTTTTACACCAAAAATTCCACCAAAAAATCGGTATCAAGACCCGCCATCACCAAATAAAGAAGCAATAATACACCAAGTCATAACCCTGACATCACAGACAACTATTCACCATTAAAAATGTCAAAAGACAGCCCAAAAACACTCAGCACCCCAATAAAGGACCTCTCGAGCCAAATGCCCAAAAAACGCGGAGCACCAAAAGAAGGGTGGAACCCAACGTCATACACTCACCCCCAAGAAGCTACCAGCCACTAACGACACGGACAAGCTTTCCCGTCAATAAAGACTACCCCAGCCCACACCAGAACCACCACCGATACAACAAACCAACTCCATAAAAGACCAGCACGTGCTGTCAATATCGCCAGAGCCCTGCTCTAAAAGTCCTGTCCCTCAAAGAACCCATCATGACCACCTGAAAACACACACGGCTAACACCAGAACCCAAACCTTAGCCCTACTAAAAATAGTCGACCTCAGTCCCTGACCTAGAGGCCACCAAAAACACAGCCCTTAGCACTCCCCAAACCTCATCGTCATATGAGACTCACATCACCCTAAACACTAAAACTTCACAGAATCCAAAACCCAAAACCTCAAAACGTCACATGAGAGAATAACCACCATCTCTATTCACCAGCACACTACTCGTCAACCTGACCCCCACTGACTGAACAACCAGAAACTAGAAAGCTCCATTGAAAAGGGACCCCCACCGTTGAGACAGCTACCACGAACACCATACCTCCAAATTGGCCCTAACAAGACATGGTTTAAGGACACCCACAATCCAGGTTAAGAGTTAATAACCCCACCATCAAGACAACCCCAGCACCACCCACTGTCGAACACCTCCATCTCCACCGTCAATCAGCTCCAACACCACGAAACTGTCGGGGACTACCACCATCACCTCCGTATCCACCATAAACATCCAAAGAAATCAAGAGGAAACCCCACTGACATAATCAAACCAAAGACATATGCAATTCCGGCCACCCTAGGCATCCCACCGTTCGCCCCTCCCAAAATCAGCAAACAAACGCTGAGATTTTCTAAGAAATCGAGGGGTTGAACCCTCCCAAAACTTCGAAGCAGCTATCAAAGAAGCAGCCCACACCTACTCGTGCGCCGACGTCCACCGTCCAACAACTAACCTTAACAAAACGCCTGAGAAAACACCAAAAGGACCAGATCTACGAACCGCCCAGGGGAAAGCTGCTTAACACCAGAGAAAGGAACCACAAATCGAAAAAGAAACCCCCAAAAGAGATGACCTCTTTCAGAGACCTTATGAATGCAAGAAACACACCCAAAAAACTTGCAGAGAGACTAAAATATCGCATGAAAAACCATAGGAGCCACTGAGAGACTAGAGGTCGCCTGAGACTTTTTGAAATCCACTGAAGAACCGTACAAACACTATAGGAATACCCACCAAAATCAAAATAAAACAAAGAGAAAAGAAACGAAATAGCTTAAGCAAAAGGAAAATGAAAACGCAAAACACCATGAAAGATGAAGAATCCGCCGTAACATCTTGAGGCTCACCTAGGGTAGGAAAACCAAAACCCTAAGAGAGCCTCTCTCTCTAAACTTCTCTAGTTAGTCTTCTATCATTCTTACTCTCTCTCACCTCCATTCTAGAGTTTTCTTAAGGACGAAAATTAAACTTGTATGCTTGTTCTTGTTTTGTGATTTAATGGTTGATTTATTTTTCCCCACATTCTGGATCTATGCATTGGTTTATCTGCATTTTGTTTTCATTTCTTAATAATTGATTTGGTTTATAAATCTAATCTTGTTTTATTTCATCAACCTTGATTTATTTTTTCCTAATTTAGATAATCTGGATTTAATCATTAATTTAATTTGTTCTCATTTTCTTTTTATCTGCATGTAGATGTTAACAATGGAAACTCCTTACTTTCTCTCATTCTTACTCTCTCACACCTCCACTCTAGAAAACTATTAAGGATTTTCCATTGTTATTGATATATTACATTTGGTTTTTGATGTTTCCTTAGTTTTTATCTTATTTAATCATTGATTATTTTTTCTTGATCTGAATAAGCATTATTTTAAAGGTTGATTTATTTTTTCTTGATCTGGAGATAAACATTACTTTTATTTGCATGTTTGTTTTGATTTTTTAATAATTGATTTATCTATAAATCTGATCTTGTTTTATTTTACCATCCTTGATTTATTTTTTTCTAATATGGATATAATCATTGAGTTTTTTTGTTCTCTATTTTTTATATGCATTTTGATATTCCTCTGTTTATAATCAGTACTACATGTGGTTTTTGGTTTATCTATAAATCTGGAGTAATTTCTCTGTTTCTCTCATTCTTACTCTCTTTCACCTCCATCTTAGTGAACTATTAAGGATTATTCTACTGTTTATAATCAATACTACACGTGATTTTTGATGTTTCTTGTGAATGATTTTTTTATCATGTAATAATTGTTGGTTATTTTTTCATTGATTTATAGTTTTTATGATGTTTCTTGTATTCTATTCTTAATGATTCGAATATGAGGCTGAAAATGTTGATAGTGTTGATGATTCTGAGATGGAGGATACAGTTATTGGTGACAAACAGGTAATCTATACTTGATTTGTATAATTTTTCTCTTTCATCTAAAATAGTCTTTGTTTCATAAAATATGTGATGGTTTCTTTATCATGAATTGATGATAGTGCCTTAAGGGTTTTAATATCTTTCTTTGTCATGTTGATTTAATTTTTCTTGATTTGGATTAAGCATTGGTTTTATCTGCATGTTTGTTTTGATTTTTAATTATTGATTTATTATATAAATCTAATGGGTCTTGTTTCTGCTAAGAAACTGTCCAATTTGTAACGGGAGGTTAGGAGGGAAGTACCTTCAAATCTAAGGGAGTGAGATGATCTGACCGCCACGCGTGGTGTTCTTGCAACAACAAGGAAAACTAAACCGGGGGCTGATGTCCCGAAAAAGCCCTTCGATGCTTAAGTCAGACCAGAGAAATAGTAGAAAGTATTCTGTGAGTTTCGAGAGTTGGATTGCGTAACCTGGTTACTGAAGTGAAGTTTTTTCTTAAGGTAGATGTCCCCTGGGAGTTACCTCTTCTAGGAGGTTACTTCCGTCTAGGTAACTGCTGGAGGTTACCTCGATGTGGGAAGAGACATAGTGGAGGGCGGTTATCCGGGGTGTAGAGTAGTTATAAGAGGAAGTGTCTTTGACCTGGGTAGATCAGTTAAGTGTAGCCTTACTGATGGTCTTCTTTATTTGACCATATCTGATAGCGTTGACTTTGACTCATATATTCGACCTTTGACCCATTGACCAAGGGTAATTTGGGTTTTTCCAAGCAGGCGGGATTTACAATCCCTAACAGGTCTATTGGAGCCGCTGTTAAATTGGATAGGAAAGATGATGATAATGCTATTATTTGTGCTGGTGGATTACATCATGTTAAAAAATCCGAGGCTTCTCGGTTTTGTTATGGTGATATGTTCTTTGGATACTTGAACTTCTTATATATTATAGGGTATGCTTTAAATCTCTTTTTACTTTTATTTTGAATTATTTTATTTATTTTGTAATAAATCTGAAATAATGTTAGCAATTTAATAATGAAAAAAAATTATTTTGCAATGAATTTTTAAGCTATATTGAAGTGAATTTAAACCGATGTGCCCTACTTATTATTCATCTAAAAATACCTATTTTTCTTTTTCATTTTTCATCAAATAATATTTACAAAATCTTATGTAACCCCACCAAAAAATAAATTAATTAAGGACTACATCGATGTAGTAATAGAAGTATAACGTTATAAGTTGTTATTGTCTATGCATCAAATCAATATTTAGTTAATAATAAGTACATATAATTGAGAGTGTAGTCAGTTAAAGTGATTAAGCTTTTACTGATTTAAATATTAAATCATTTTAATTTGTTAAATTATTCCAAACATGAAACATTATATTAATATTACCATTAATGTAATTGACTGAATCAATAAAAATCAATTAAAGGATATATAGTTTATATTTGTTGGATTTAAAATTTGGTAATTTATAAATATCTTTTTTTTATGCCAAATAAAGAACATAATTTTAGTATTGCTATTAATTTATTTGATTGAATCTGTACAGCCAAATATAACCATAGATTACTACTTCATGTCTCTCTAAACTAAAACCACTGTCTCATCCTGCATGACATAAAAGTGATAACACCCTATGCTAAGATATTGGATGATATATTCTTTTATTCAAAAGAAATTATAAAATAAATTGTGTATATAAATATATATCTTTATATATATATATATATATATATATATATATATATATATATATATATCTATATATATATATATATATATATATATATATATATATATATATATATATATATATATATATATATATATATATATATATATATATATATATATATATATATATATATATATATATATATATATAATCTGCATTACAATATAAAACTTTTAAGAATTTGCAAAATCGAAAAGAATGTTTTTATCGTTTTATACTTTATTTTAAGTTGATACTTTATTAAATAATAAACCATAATAACAATTCAACAAAAACAACCAATGATTTCTAATATGACTTACATACGATATAATATTTTTTTTCCAAATATCACCAATATTATTAGAGCATAAATTCAAAATCAAACTAAATAAAGTCCTTGTGTTACTCCAACTATTTTTCTTTCTTGATTGCTTTTGTAGTTGAATGTTCTCCTTCTCCACTTGATGATATGAATTCATAATTCCTTTTTGACGGTGTAATTGATGAGCTATCATCCATGACCGACTTAGTTTCCTATAATACCAATGCGAAATTTTATGCATATTAATTACAATTGGTTTCGTATTAATTTCAATTAAATTAAATATTTACCTTCTCAGAAAAAAGTAAATTCAGAAATTGTATGTTCGTATCTAGCAATATCTGCAGTCTAAAATAAATTGTTTAGATAAAACTTTCATCAATTGAAATGAATTCTTAATAAAAATAATTAGTTTGATTTGATTCATACCTTACTACTATCACCAATAGTATATTCGTACTTATCACCAGTTGCATCCACCAACATCTGTAATGATACATATTTTGAAAATACTTTGCATTTCATAATTTATTCTATGTTACACTTAAGTTCAACAATAAACCTTCTGTTTTTGTTTGAATCTTTCAATCATATTTTTATCATCTGTCATTTTGTACACGGTATATGAACGAACTCCTCTATCAATATTGAATTTTTTGATGACCCGGATAAGAAATATATACTTTTTTTTTATGAAGTAGGATAATTCATCAGGATATGATATAAGATCTCCAATCTAAGGGATAAATAAAAAATTATATAGTTAATACAATTAATTGCTTTTAGAATGTAAGAACTAATTTTAAAACATTTAAAATTTACATTTTACCTGTTCTTGTTTATCCCTAATATCCTTTGTTGTGATAGTAATCTCTTTTCTCACTAAATTATCAAAGAGTACGAAAGTGGATCGATCAGATTCATCAGCAACTGTGAGAACTAATTTGTACCTATGTTATTAAAAAAACTATCATTTTCTAAGCAATACTATAAATACTGTTTTCAATAAAATATAATTTCTGTAAAGATATAATTAAAAATTTGCAAGGAAAATATTGGTAATTAATTACCTTGGATAAGCTACAGTCATAGATGTTTTACATGACGGACACATGATATTACCCGAGCCATCTTTTGTGATTCCATCTAAACACTTATTACATGATTTGTAGTAGGGGTGTTCATAACCGGGTACCCGGCTAAACAGGTACCCGGAAAGCCGGGTACCCGATTAGCCGGGTACCTATTTTTGCTGCCCGTGTCCCGGCCCATTTAAAGCGGGTACCCGGTTAGCGGGTACTCGGATAAAGCGGGTCGGGGACACCGGGTACCCGTTTATTTTTATGGTGATTTTTCGAATTTAATTATTATTTATAAGATCGAATTCCGATTATATATTAGGCTATATTTAGGCCTTTTTTTTATTATTATTTAATTATTATTTATAAGATCGAATTTCGAATTTAATTATTATTTATTTTTATGGTGATTTTTTCCATTTCGTATTGATCAAGCTTGAATTATGGAATGATTGGTATACACTGATTTTTACAATTAAAGGCTAGTATTTATAGATGACTACATTTGCCACCTCATAGTAAATCTAACAACTTATAATGGATACTTCTTTCTTTCTTTATTACACTGATATTTGTTTGTCCTGCAGCTTGGGAGATTAGGCAAATCAAAATTTGTTACACTGATATTTCTTTCTTTCTTTATTACAAATTTTACTGAACTCACAAATTTTACACTGATATTTCTTTATATACTCGAACAAGAGGTACTTGACTCGAGTGAGACTTGTGTGTTCTTTCTTTATTACACTGATATTTCTTTCTTTCTTTATTACAAATTTTACTCATTCTGCTGTGCAGAAATTTGTGAATATAACTTAGCTGCCGGGTCAAACGGGTACCCGGGTCATAAAATATTCGGCCCATGACCCGACAGCGGTTAAGGCGGGTCGA
>JAAKBH010001306.1:0-27133 GCA_019776075.1 Amaranthus palmeri | reverse complement strand
ACAAAGTCAAAGTCAGAGAGAAGGTCAATGAGGGAAGTCTAAGAGTAAGAATCCAAGTCTACTGTTCCTGATATTGGTAAACTGATATTGTTGCAGATAGAGACCAGTACGCTGTTCCTCCAGAATCCGGTCAGAGGAGAAGTCAACAAAATTATTTAGAAAAAGTCTTAAGTTAATTTTTCTATATTTTAGTTTTGTTGTACGGTTAATAAACAAGGAAGCACAAGGAATTAATCTAAGAATTAAAATAACTAACTCATAAAAAGTCTCTTGAAAATGGCTATTTTTAGCTAGAGTCAAAGATTGACTTTGAATAACCACCAAGGTAGTTATTCACATTCTCACGGTCAATGCCCACTAATCCCTTGTCTTTAGATAATGGGTTTATGGCATAACTTGTTCTAAAATGATTATAAAAGCATTTTTGTAACCGGCACAAACATTTGGTGATCAACATTGAGAGAAAATTATTTCCGAAAAGTTGTGCCCAATTTCGTGAGATTCAAGAATCAAGAAAAGGAAATTTTTGAGTGTTCTAAACCGAAAATTAATTCCTAAATTTTTCCTTGTGCTATCTTTGTTTGTTCATCCATTTAGAGAATTTATCTTGTATGGGTTTTTGAGAGAATTTTGTAATTAGACTTGGGTAAGTCTAAGGGGGAAGTGAGAAAGAGAAGAGAGAAAGAGAAGAGAGAAAGAGAAGGAGAATCGAGAGAAGGAACAAGAAAGAAATCGAGGAAGAAGAAGAGAAAGAGAAGGAGAAATGTATTTTATGTAATAGAGAATTAAATTACATAAAATAATAGAGAATCGAAATCCCTAGAGGGTCGTGGTTCTTGTTCCCACGTTAAATTCTTTGTGTTTCTTTAAAGTTTTCTTTTAATTTGTTTTGAGTATTTTCTTTATTCAAATTCCGCAAGAAAACGGCGAAAATACTTTAAAGAGAACAAGTAACAATTCACCCCCCCTCTTGTTACACTTCATTGTCTCTATACGTTTCTACAATTGGTATCAGAGCCCTGTTCCTCATTAAATCAGGAAACCCTGAGAGCCGTATCTTGGTATTTTAGAGATGATGAAAATGAACGAACGTATGGAAGAAGGGTACTCTACTCAGAGACCACCAATGTTCGATGGCAAATTCTATACCTATTGGAAAAACAGGATGGAGATCTTCATCAAAGCCGAAAACTATCAAGTTTGGAGAGTCATCGAAGTTGGAGATTTTGAGGTAACTACGACCAACTCCATCAACGAGACTGTTCCCAAACCAATCACGGAATATGAGAAAGAAGATTTTCAAAAGATGGAAATGAATGCTCTTGCTATTAAATTACTTCATTGTGGGCTTGGTCCTAATGAACACAATCGCATTATGGGTTGCAAATCAGCAAAACAAATTTGGGATCTGCTGGAAGTTACCCATGAAGGTACAAGCGAAGTCAAGCGTTCCAAGATTGACTTACTCATGTCCAAATATGAAAGATTTGTTATGGAACCTAAAGAAAGCATTCAAGAAATGTTTACTAGGTTTACGAACATCACAAATGAGTTAGTCTCTCTTGGAAGGCTTATTCCATCCGATGAACAAGTGCGAAAGATCCTAAGAAGCCTACCTCAAGATGATCGTTGGAGAGCAAAGGTCACAGCCATTCAAGAATCTAAAGATTTTACAAAGTTTAATCTGGAAGAGTTGGCTGGTTCCCTGATGACTCATGAATTACATCTGGGAACAGCTGACAGTTCCAGGAACAAAGGTTTGGCTCTGACAGCAGACGATCAAGAAAATTCAGAAACTGATGAGGAAGAGGCAGCAATGCTGGTACGTAGATTCAAGAAGTTCTTCAGGAAAAATCAAAGAAACTACAAAGAAAAAGGAACTTCTAAATCCAAAACTTATGAATGCCACAAATGTGGAAGTACCGAGCACTTCATAAAGGAATGCCCACTATGGAAGGACGAGAAAGCTAAAGGGAAAGCAAGAGAAACAGGAAGACAACCAACAAAGGGAAATTTCAACAAAACCGATTTCCGCAAAGCCATGATAGCTGCATGGGGAGAGTCCGAAAGTGAAACCGAAACTGAAGCCCCCGTGGAAGAAGAAGAGGTAGCTAACCTCTGTCTCATGGCTACTCATGACGATACATCTAAAGGAAAAGAGGTACTGTCTCCTGATCCATTTTCTGATTATTTGTTTAAATTGGACAAACATAGATTAGTTAAAATGATTTTAGAATCTCACGAAAATTTAGAAAAACAAACCGCCATCACTCTCAAAACTGAAAAAGACCTTAAAGCATGTAAAGACCAAATATCCTACCTTAACTCATTTAGATCCGATGTGCAAAATCGATTCTTTGAATTGCTTGATAATAATGTGATGTTAAAAGAAGCCTTAGAAAAAGTTAAAGAAGAAAACATCATGTTAAATATTGAATTGAATCAATTAGAGCAATTTGATATGGAAGTAGATTATGAGACTAAGAAAGAAATTCAATGGGTACTCTTCCAAATGAAATCCGATCTAGAATCCGCCTTAAAAGAAAACGATCGTCTTAAGCTTGAATTAAATTCAAGAGATAAAGGGAAAACTAGAGAAGTTCCCAAATGGATTCTTAATGCTAGAACTAAAGGAACCGAAGGTCTAGGATATGATAAAAATGACAAAAAGAAAAAGGTTTATGTTGATCTCCCAAGTAACAAAGTCTGTTCCTTTTGTGGCAAAACCGGGCACCTGAAACATAAATGTTTAAAAAGGGAACAGCACAACAAAACGAACCAAATATACGTCGATAGAGTTTGGATTAAGAAATTTAATTCTTGTTTAATCGACACGGAACCCAAGGATGGCTGGGTTCCACCCTCCAACAACTAAGTTCGTTTTGCAGGTTCTAGTGAGGGGGAACAGCTCATGGTATCTCGACAGTGGCTGTTCCAAGCACATGACAGGCGATAGATCAAAATTTCTCTCACTAGAAGCCTATGATGGAGGAACTGTGACCTTTGGCGATAATATGAAAGGTGAAATCATTGCAAAAGGCAAGGTAGGAAGGTCAAGTTCCCACGCAATAGATAACGTATTTTTGGTCGAGAATTTGAAACACAACCTATTAAGTATTTCTCAATTTTGTGATAAAGGTAACTCTGTAAACTTTACTTCTGAGAAGTGCATGATTTCTAGGAACGACACAGGTGACATCATTCTGGAAGGAATTAGAAAAGGGAACACCTACGTGGTGGACCTACACACTGTTCCTAAAACCAGTTTAACATGTCTGAGTGTTATAGAAGATGACCCTCTACTTTGGCATAAAAGATTAGGTCATGCTAGTTTTTCATTGCTTAATACTTTACGTACTAAAGACCTAGTAAGAGGATTACCATCCCTAAAATTTCAAAAGAATGAAGTATGTGATCCTTGTGCCAAAGGAAAACATGCAAGGTCATCTTTTAAAACTAAAAATGTCGTGACCACATCAAAACCACTTGAATTAATTCATATGGATCTTTGTGGACCTATGAGAATCCAAAGTCGCAGCGGTAAGCGATATGTTTTTGTTATAGTTGATGATTACAGTAGATTTACATGGACTTTATTCTTATCTAGCAAAGATGAGGCTTTTGATGAATTTGTTGCATTCGCTACTAAAATTCAGAAATCTAGTAACAATCAACTAGTCCACATAAGATCGGATCATGGTAAAGAATTTGAAAATTCAAAGTTTATGGATTATTGTAATGAACATGGTTTAAGTCATAATTTCTCCGCGCCTAGAACACCACAACAAAATGGTGTTGTTGAACGTAAAAATAGAACCTTAGAAGAAATGGCTAGAACTATGTTAATTGCTAGTGGTTTACCTAGAAATTTTTGGGCCGAAGCCGTCAATACTGCTTGTTATATATTAAACCGAGTTTTAATAAGACCAATCACTTCTAAGACCCCCTACGAATTATTTAAAGGAATTAAACCTAATATTTCATATTTTCGAGTCTTTGGATGTCGATGTTTTGTGCATGTTAATGGAAAACGAAATTTAGGTAAATTTGATGAAAGAAGTGATGAAGCAGTATTTCTTGGCTATTCATCTCATAGTAAAGCATATAGAGTTTACAATAAGAAAACAATGTGTGTTGAAGAATCTGTTCACATTATATTTGATGAGACTAACTTTATGACAAGTGAACAAGAAACAAGTGATTTTAAGATAGGTCTTGCGGATCTGGAAGATGATGAAAATATACACAAGGAGCAAGATCCAGTAGAACAGCAACAAGGTCAGAATGTTGAACAAAATCAAGAACAGGAACCACAGGCAGATCAGGAACAGCCTGCAGTTCCTAATCCAGAAATTTAAACAGAAGCACAAGAAGAAAGAATTGAAGTTGAACCAAATCAGAACCAAGTCAGTGAACCAGCTTCCACATCTGTCCCCACAAGAGACTTTGTTCCAAGACCGTGGAAACATCATAAGTCACATCCACTAGAATTGATTATAAGTGACATGAACAAAGGCACGCAAACAAGGGGACAAATGAGAAACTTTTGTGCACACTTTGCTTTTCTATCAACTATGGAACCCAAGAATCATGTAGAAGCTTTGCAAGATTCGGATTGGGTGGTAGCTATGCAAGATGAATTAAACGAGTTTGAAAGAAACAAAGTGTGGCACTTAGAAGCAAAACCAAAGAACAAGAAGATTATTGGACTTAAATGGGTATTCAGGAACAAGCTGGATGAACACGGGATAATCGTTAGAAACAAAGCAAGGTTGGTGGTAAAAGGTTATAATCAACAGGAAGGTATTGACTATACTGAAACTTTTGCTCCCGTAGCTAGATTAGAAGCTATTAGAATTCTTATTTCATTTGCTGCTTTCATGAATTTTAAATTATATCAAATGGACGTAAAATGTGCATTCTTAAATGGGTTTCTAGAAGAAGATGTGTATGTGGAACAACCACCTGGCTTTGAAAACCCAATTTCTCCGGATCACGTCTACAAGCTTGATAAAGCTCTTTATGGGCTAAAACAGGCACCTAGACAATGGTACGAGAGATTATCTAAGTTTTTGATTGAAAATAAGTTCATACGTGGTAAAATTGATAAAACCTTATTCTTTAAGAATAAAGGCTCGAATATATTAGTTGTTCAAATATATGTTGATGATATTATTTTTGGTGCTACAAATGAATCGTTATGTAAGGAATTTGCTGACCTAATGAGTAATGAGTTTGAAATGAGTATGATGGGAGAATTAAATTTCTTCCTTGGTTTGCAAATTAAACAAACTGCTAACGGTATCTTTATTCATCAACAAAAATATATAAAAGAACTTCTAAAGAAATATGGACTAGATAATGCTAAAACAAACCATACACCCATGGCCACTAACATTAGGTTAGATGAAGACTCTAACGGCATTAATGTTGACCAAACGATGTATAGAGGCATGATAGGATCACTACTATATCTAACAGCTAGTAGACCCGATATATCCTTTAGTGTTGGCTTGTGTGCTAGATTTCAATCAAATCCTAAAGAATCACATTATACGGTAGTTAAAAGAATTCTTAGATATCTAAAGGGAACAGATGACTTATCCTTATTTTATCCTAAAAGTGATGTCTATGACTTGAAAGGGTATAGTGATGCAGATTACGCAGGTGATCTTGTAAATAGAAAAAGCACTTCAGGAATGGTACAGTTTCTTGGATCTTGTTTGGTATCATGGAGTTCCAAGAAACAGAACACAGTAGCTTTATCCACGGCAGAAGCTGAATATGTAGCAGCAGCAGCCTGTTGTTCCCAAATGCTCTGGATTAAACAACAGCTAAGAGATTTTGGTATTAAATTTGAATGTGTTCCTATTTATTCTGATAATACTAGTGCTATTTGTATTTCTAAAGATCCGGTGCATCATTCTAGAGTTAAACATATTCATATTAGACATCATTTCCTTAAGGATAACGTATAGCTTAAAAATATTATTGTTAAACATGTCAATACTAGTGAACAAGTTGCAGATATTATGACCAAACCGCTTCCAAGAGAACGATTTGAAAAGATGAGGTTGGAGCTAGGTATGATCAAGCTTCACTAACGTTTAATTGCTAGTATTCCTCCTCAAAACATCTTGAAAAATCGGAAGGGTTCAATCAACCACAACAACCAAGATTGTTCACTCAATCATTGCGAGATTTGGGTATGCTTCTATTTAAATTTATGTCTTAAACTTTATCTTGATTGCTTGCATGTTTGAACTAATTAGACCGAGTAGCATAATTTATTTTATATTATATATTTTATTACCCACATATTATAAACTATTTTCGAAAAATACAAAAATATTTTATTTTCCACAAATTCCAGCATTTTCTTTATTTTATTTTTTTTTTGGTGAACCAACATCATTTTATGAAATGGAAGACGGATCATCGAGGTGTTTCGGAAAGTAGTTATCTAAATTGACATATTCAACGAACGAAACTTAATAACCAACCTTACACCTCCTAAAACCGTCGAAAAGGAAGTTGTGCAAAATCTTTTCATAACCGTTCCATCACTCTCTTTATAACCCTTACAATCACGTCACATCCATCACAATACCATCATTACCAAAGTAAAACTCCTTCTTTAATTTACCAAAACCGTCAAACATTCACTCCCATTTCTCTTAATTTCTTTCCTTCATCCCTACCAAACAAACACCATGAAATCACCAAGATTATCGTCAATGAGCAAAGGGAAAAGCCCTAAATTCATCCAACCCGAACCTTTACAGGTAATTCATCCTTCACCCACTGAAATTCTACAATCCTCTTCTCAAAAACGCCAAAGATCAACCACTCCTAAACCCATGCAAGGAGGCACAAAGAAAACCCACTCAAAAGGAACTTCATCTAGTCGACCAGTAAAGAGGGCCAAGCAAGTGGACCCTGATAGTGCTGAGGAAATTTCCAAAGAAATGTCGGTTGGTTTTGGACTCGACAAGTACTGGTATGAGACGACCTCTTTCCCTCAATTGCATGCGATTTTGAGCAATCAAGGATGGGAGGTACTTATGTATGACTTATCTTGCAATTCAATGTATCCATATTTAATGCGAGAATTTATAAGAAATTTTTCAATTGATAATGGTGTATGTTCGAGCATTGTGAAGGAGATTAAGATTGAATTCAATAGTTTGATGCTAGGTGAATGGTTTGGGGTACCTGCTGTAGGTTTCGACACATACTATGTTGGATCAAAGATAGTTTTTTCAGGCATTAATGAAAAAACCGTGCTAAAGTTTTTAGGGATTAATGATAAAAAACGTTTTAGTCACAATTCTCTATGTCCACTTCATAAATTATTGTATAACATTGCTAGGAGGTTTATTTTGCCTCGGAGGTCAAAGCGTAGTGAAGTGAATTTAAGGGATGCTACTTTGATTTACTGTTTAGCAAATCATATAAAAATCAATTTTCCTTCTTTAATGATTTCTCATTTGGCCGATTGTGTTGAGAAGAAAACGATGATTGGGTATGGTGGCTTGTTAACCCATATATTTAAAAAGTTTGGTGTGCCTCTTGAAGCCCTAGAATTTCCTATGAGTGGTAATAACAAAATAGGTGCAAAATGCCTTAACAACTTGCATCTTGTACTAAATGAGAAGGGAATTCTAGAGGATGCTGCGGATGATGTTGAGTATGTTAGTTCCGATGAGGAACAAGAGGAAGGTGAAACAGAAGTAGAAGGGGAGAATGTAGAGAATGTAGAGCAGGACACTGTTCCCACTGCCACCACTGAGGCAGAAACAGAACAGGAAGAAGGGGAAACAGTGACTCAGGGGGAAGCAGTTAGAAAGGGGGAACAAGTTGGGGAAGAAGAAAAAGAGGAATTAGTGGATGAACAATCTAGTTCAGAGGATGACGACCTCAATGTGCCTCTCAAGAATATTAGAAAATCATCCAAGAAATCTTCGTGCCTTAATGATGATATAGCCTCCCCAACCCCACCATCACCAAAGCCAAATTCACCTATACCACCATCACCAAAAGCAACTACTCCACCACCATTTACTTCACCACCATCACCTTTACACACTGGTTTTGATGATCCCACTACTATCCCTCCTCCTCCAATTACTCTTGCTCATGTCCATTCTACACTACTTGATATGCAGTCTCAACTATGTGCTCTTCAAAGTGAAGTTCGTGTCTCACTTTCTACTATTGCTGAGCAACTCACCGAAATGGAATCACGTCTTGGTGCGAAGCTTGACACAGTGGAGGTGCAGACTGAATTTGTTGATGATGAGACTGCTGTCTGATCCCTCCTGCTTCTATTTTCGATTAAAAAATTTGATGCTTGGTTGACCCATTTTATTTGTAATTCTCCAAACAATGTTTTTCTTTTGCTTCTTTAGTACCTGCTGGGGTACAAGACTATTTCTTTTATGCTTATGCTACTAACCATTTTCTTTAATCCTTCATATTATCCTTTTTTATCCCATGGTCTAATATGTTTGCTTGCATGCTTTCTCGATTTATGTTTGGGCATTTATTTTCTTAGTTTGCTGCTTACTATCTTAATTTGTCTAACGCTTGCCTTAGAGCTGTGCTTTGATTCATATCCCTACTTTTTGATTGATGCCAAAAGGGGGAAGAGTAGCAAACAAACTTTTGTGAATGCTTGTGAATGCTTACGTTTTTGCTTATTCTTTGGATAATTGATTCTCTATTTGGATAATTGATTCTCTATTCTTGGTTTACTTCATGACACTTAGTTTAATAACTTACTGTTTGATATATTTAAGAGGGAAGAGTAGCTATAGCCAAACAAGAATATATTGACTTACTGTTTTGCTTATGTTTGGTTTATATGAAAAATTGGTTAATTGTTGTTTGACATGAGTTATATTGAATATCACTTTGTTTATCTTTGACACTTATCTTGAATTACTTAATTAGACTTACTTGATTTGTTGTGTATCTTAATTTTTAATTTTATGTCGTTAAGTTTCTTAACTATTATGTTTTTGGTTTATTTTGTTTTTGGTATTTATGTTCATGTTTTGTTTTAAAATTAAATTACTTGTAACGATTTAATTTACTAAATACGTTTGAACTTGAGTTTAATCTCTAACATGTTCAAAGTCATTAGTTTTACTCTTTCTTTTAACAAAGTTTGTTTATAAGTTTGTCATCATAAAAAAGGGGGAATTTGTTGGCCCATTTGAGTTTTGATGATGACTTAACAATTTATAAACACACAAAGTATTTTAGAGATTGTTTTGTAGGTAATATATCCGATTATTGTAATCGTCGATGATACCTAAGGACTGGTCAATGGCAATCGTACAAGTCAAAGTCAAAGTCAACAAAGTCAAAGTCAGTAGAGAAGGTCAATGAGGAAGTCAAGAGTAGAATCCAAGTCTACTGTTCCTGATATTGATAAACTGATATTGTTGCAGATAGAGACAGTACGCTGTTCCTCCAGAATCCGGTCAGAGGAGAAGTCAACAAAATTATTTAGAAAAAGTCTTAAGTTAATTTTTCTATATTTTAGTTTTGTTGTACGGTTAATAAACAAGGAAGCACAAGGAATTAATCTAAGAATTAAAATAACTAACTCATAAAAAGTCTCTTGAAAATGGCTATTTTTAGCTAGAGTCAAAGATTGACTTTGAATAACCACCAAGGTAGTTATTCACATTCTCACGGTCAATGCCCACTAATCCCTTGTCTTTAGATAATGGGTTTATGGCATAACTTGTTCTAAAATGATTATAAAAGCATTTTTGTAACCGGCACAAACATTTGGTGATCAACATTGAGAGAAAATTATTTCCGAAAAGTTGTGCCCAATTTCGTGAGATTCAAGAATCAAGAAAAGGAAATTTTTGAGTGTTCTAAACCGAAAATTAATTCCTAAATTTTTCCTTGTGCTATCTTTGTTTGTTCATCCATTTAGAGAATTTATCTTGTATGGGTTTTTGAGAGAATTTTGTAATTAGACTTGGGTAAGTCTAAGGGGGAAGTGAGAAAGAGAAGAGAGAAAGAGAAGAGAGAAAGAGAAGGAGAATCGAGAGAAGGAACAAGAAAGAAATCGAGGAAGAAGAAGAGAAAGAGAAGGAGAAATGTATTTTATGTAATAGAGAATTAAATTACATAAAATAATAGAGAATCGAAATCCCTAGAGGGTCGTGGTTCTTGTTCCCACGTTAAATTCTTTGTGTTTCTTTAAAGTTTTCTTTTAATTTGTTTTGAGTATTTTCTTTATTCAAATTCCGCAAGAAAAGGGCGAAAATACTCTAAAGAGAACAAGTAACAATTCACCCCCCCTCTTGTTACACTTCATTGTCTCTATACGTTTCTACATTAACGAATCCTAATAAACCACAAAATTAAGTAATAATCTTTCATTTAACTCTAATTTACAATAATTAAACTTCATAACCTATAAATTGTTGAAAAAATATGTATATGTTAATAACAACATTGTTTTAACCCTTATTATCCCGAATAGCAATTATTAACATTCATACTAACAACTAAGACTTGAACTTATGAAAACAATAAAAAATAAAATCACATTCATAAATTTGGACAACTAATTAACTAACATTCATATTAATATTCATACATATAAAACAAAATCTTTAACATTCTAATAATATAAAATTGGACAAATGTAATATTAAAAACCAATACATTCTAAATAAACTTACATTTAAATTATAAATAATAAACACCATCATTTAACCCTAAAAATTTGAAAAACAATAAAAGTTGTTATTGAAAAAAATTACCTTGTGTATATAGAGGAATTAAAGCTACAATGTGACTTACAATGAAATCAAAAAAGCAAAATTAGTTATGTAATCATTTTGCAAAAAAAAAAAAAAAAAAGAAAACAAAAAATAAAAAGCAAATAAAAACAGTATATGAAACACTTTTGGGCGTGGGTTTGAAGCAAATTACCTTGAAGTTTTTTGTGGGTTTTTAAAGAAAATGAAGCGTTTTTCATGAGAACAAGATGAAGAGAATTTTGTGGGTGAACAATAGGAAGAAGAAGCAAATCTTGGGCATGGATTTTGAAGAACATTATAACACAACACAACACTTGAAAGAAGAAGATGAAGAGAATTTTGTGGGTGAACAAGATGAACAAGAAGATTAAAGAAGAAGAAGATGATAATGAGCAGCAATTTTCGTGTGGGTTTAAGGGCAGTTTATGAAACCATATGTTGCAAGTGTAAACATTTTGAGGGTTTATGAAGTATACTACTACTAGCGGAATTAAAAAAAGGTAAACAAGAGCATATGCTGCGATTTATTAGGGACAGCCTTTAATTACTTAAGTTAAGCACATATATGCTGCGGGTGTTCAAAAACCGCAGCCTTTGATGGTGTATTTACTGCGGTTTTCTAAGAGTCGCAGCCTTTGATGTTATTTTTTCCGCTCCTTTTTTTATCCTAGTTTATGCCACGTCTATAAAAAACTGCTGCATATGTGGCGCAACAAATTAAGTTCTTTCTACTACTCATTGTACTTCATTTTCCTTTAATGGCTTGTGAATCGTCCTTTTCTTCACTTCATTCCAAACATTTCTTATTTCCTTTGAACCATCCCTTTCATTCTTTTCCCTTCAAGTTCTCAAGAAGTTCTCAATGGCCCCCAAAAGAAAGTGTTCATTAACAAAATTTGGAAAAGGGGAGTCTTTAAAGTCTCCAAAGCAAGGGCCAACAAATCAATCTACTCCTTCCCCTCTAACTGCTGTAGAGGTACCAAAATCATGCTTTGAAAACCATATGGCGTTCAGAAAATGGATTGTCTTTAAACTTCATTTTATTTCTTTTGTTGATATTTTGGACTATAATTTCTTTTTTTTTTTTTTTTGAAGATTTTGAAATCATCTTCGCTTTTATTGAGTCTACTCCAGGTAGACTCTTAGACTTACAATCTATGTCTTATCCCACTTTGGTGAAAGTTTTATATTGTAATATTTCTTTTATCACGCTTGATGGCTTTCCTAGTTTAAGAAGCTATGTCAAGGTTTATATTTTCAAATGTTGTTGATGATTCTACTCTTAATTCTATTGCTTTTCAAAACGCAAAAGATATGGTTGTTTTATCCACTCATCTTGATTTTGCTCCTACTATACAGTTAACCCACAATGGATTAACTTTGTTTGGAAAATATCTCCACAATTTGATTGCCAAAATTATATTTCCCAAAGGAACCTCTTATGAATTGGTCTTTGATTTTCATTTGATTTTAATGTGGAAAATTGTAGTTCCCGTTTTTGAAATTCAACCCTCCCATATACATATCTTCATTCCTATATCTTTGATCACTTTAACCTCATTACTGATTTGGAAGAGGTTGATTATTCTGACCTTCAATCTTTTGCCAACAATGTTCTCACTACTTTAGGGATCTTTAAAGTTGGTGTTAAATATGAGTTATACTCAAATTTATTATTGACTGAACAAAAAGAGTTAAGAAATGGCATGGGAAGAAGATTGGTCATTTAAAGGCTTATGTAAACACAGTCATACTACCATTCTCTCCTTGAGTCACTTATTTCTGAGGTTAGTAACATCTAGTTGTCCCTACTCAAATTGCACGATAAAGTGTCCATACATACATTTATACTAGACACTTTTATGAATGATATGAAGGGAATGGTAGTTGAGGAAGTGATCAAGGTTGTCAGGATCGGGATTCTACGCAGGATCGAAATCAATAGGTGGGATCGGATCGTTGGATCGGATCGTAGGATCGGTCGATTCTACAAATATGTAGAAATGACAAGTCGTATTGTGACCATATGTATTGTTTGATGATTTTAAATATAAGAAAACACTAAAAACACATCATTAGAACTTTTTAGATTAAAGATATTAGCTTTTGAAATTATGATTAGATCACAAAACATTAACAATCAGCTTTTGATACAAGAAAAATCAGACAACATTCACAACACTCAATAGCATCATATCATCATAGTTATGAATTATAGGCGTTTATATTGAAATTATGATATATTGATATTAGAAACCATATCATCAAACAACACTCAGTAGCTCAAAACATTAATAATCTGATTTTGCTAACCATCCTTCATCACCATATCATCATAAAAAAAAATCAAATAAAACAGATTAAGACAAAAAGTAATAAACATTGAAGACTCAAAATCATCATACAAATAAAATCAAAACAAGATACAAACTAAATCCTCAAACAAATACAATGAAGATTTAAATTCGAACAAGATCTGTAACCATGAATTCGAGCAAAATATAAAAAGCAAGACTCGAGTACTCGACATAGCAGCAGCCAACAACAATGTAAAGATGAAGCATCAAACCTGAAATTGAAGATTCGAGTAGCAGCTAGCCAGTAACAGAGAAGATGGTGAGCCTGAACATGAATTCGAGCAACAACAGCACCGGAGCAGATGAAAATGGAGAAGAACATGCGCGTTTTAGGGTTTCCATTAGGGAACTGTGGGTTTTTTTGGAGAAAGAAGGACGGAGCTGCGGCTTAGACTAGAGTAATTTAGGGTTTCAGGGGGAAATTTAAAGTTCAGGCCCACAATATGGAAGAAGGTCGGGATCGGTAGAATCGTAAATTACTCGCGATTCTGACCGATCCTACACCGATCCCAGCGATCCTACACCGACTCTGCTTGATTTCGACTCTGATAGCGATCCTACGCGTGGGCTTCGATCTGGGTCGTAGGATCGTACGATCCTACGATCCGGGTCGCGATTCTGATAACACTGGAAGTGATTGTTGAAGAGGATGTTGAAGAGGAGCCTGTTAAAAAAGAGAATGAGGTGTCCAAAGAAGAGGTTGCTCAAGAGGGCAAAGAGGCTGAGGAGGAGGAGGAGGAGGAGGAGGAGAACGAAGAAGAGATCGTCGCTACGCCTGTCAAACCTGCATCAACACCACCAACTACTGAAGCTGCCCTAGTGACCACTTCATCTGGCAAACCAAAGGCTTCCAAGAACAAGAAGACCCAATCCCAGAAGTAGTTTCTTTTAATGTTGGTTGATGAACAATTTATTTTTTTTATTTTAGCAAATAGATAATTTTTTTTGGTTTTTCAAGAAATAATCCCAAACATTATAACTCCCTATTTCTTTTTTAATGAAAGTCAAAAGGGGGAGAAATTATGTTGACTTGTAAAAGTTTAAATTTTAATGTTTGCATGCATGTCGTAGCTTAGCTTAGTTTAATTTTTTGCTTTGCATGTTTTTTTGCTTGGTTTGGTTGCTTGATTGTTCATGTTCATATATTGTTCATGCTCATGTAATTTCGTCATTTCATGTTCATATTGATGACATTTCACTCATGTTCATACTTATGTTCATTCATGATTATTGATTTGTATTCTTGTTGATAATCATGATAATTTAGTTTTGGTAATATGATCATGTGATCTTAAAATGTTGATATGATAATATGATGTAATATGTGTTATTAATGTTACAATTAAAAATAATGATAATTGTATTTTTTTTTTACTTGTGTTTTTGGATAATGGTTTATTGTATTCAGGATTTATTACCCATGCATGCAACCTTATTTGTTTATACTTAAGTTATATCATATTCACTATTCTGATTTGAAACAGTTTTCAAAGTCTTGAAAATTTTCAGCTTGATAATAACTTAATATGTTTTTAAAAATGGAAAAATTACCCAGAATAATACGACCTTTCACCTATTTTCCAAGAATAATACGAACTTTCAATTAACCACCAATAATACGAACTTTGACAAGTATTTTCCAGTGGTATACCTTACCTGTTTACAACCGGTTCTACAGGTCAAATTATGACCGTTGCTTCTCACAACATGTTGATGAAGACCAAAAAAGGCTGTGCAGACATGTTCCTCAACATGTTGTGAGAAGCAACGGTCATAATTTGACTTGTAGAACCGGTTGTAAACAGGTAAAGTATACCACTGGAAAATACATGTCAAAGTTCGTATTATTGGTGGTTAATTGAAAGTTCATATTATTCGTGGGAAATAGGTGAAAGGTCGTATTATTCTGGGTAATTTTTCCTTTATAAAATGTCTAAGTTTGTTATCATGTTTTTTTAAATTCATGTTCACCTAGTAATACTCCCTCCTATTGAACCAAAATGTCCCATTTCTATTTTGGGTCAAGTCACCCAAAATGTCTTATTTTCATTTTTGGCATGGATTTTTTTTATCCTTATACCCTTATTCATTTTACCTATTTACTTTTTAACCTTAATAAACTTATCTAATTTTTTCCTAAACAATTAATTAAACTAACCTAATCTACACCTATTTTACCCATTTCCCTCCAATTAATCCTAGTCTTTCCTAGCCGTATACCCATTTCCCCTTTAACTCTCATCTTCATCCTCTCTCTCAAGAACATTCTCCATTGTTCTTCAAACCCAGATCTGGGTTTCCTTCATCTTTATTCGTATTTCTAGGTAAGCTTTGTGATTTTCCTTCTTCTTTACCTCATCTTCGTTCTCTTCTCTCTCTTCTCTTTCATGGATAACCCTAAAACTCCCACTACTTCACCCCTTAATAACCCTAAATCCGTCATTATCTGAATTTTTGCCATTCATGTCGCCATTTTGTTTTGGATGATGTTTGTTACTTTTAACATTTCACATTGGCGCCTGTTTTTTGTGAGTGCCATCAATGTTATTCTCTGCTTTTGTTTCAATTTTGGCGCCTGAGCTGTGTTTGATTTTTTAGACATTTAATTTGGTTTTCAATTTAAATGGGATTTGTACAATGATGATTTTTTATGTACAAAAAATGAAATTTTGGTTGTTTAACATAACCTGGCAGTTTTTGAGAATTTTAATGCATCAATATTTTTCTTAACGTGTTGAATCTGAAGTTGTCGATCGGAAAACACCCACATGATCAAGAACGACATGAATTACACCGACGCCGTCGAAGAATTGAGAAGGCTTGCGGAGATCAAGTAATTTAATCAATATAATTTTTCTTAAGGGGTTACGTGTGTAATGTATTGGTAGCAACAATGTAATTTAGTTAATTAACCCGATCCATGTATTTTTCGGCTATTATAAAAACTTTTATGTACCTTTGATGGTGTAAAATATTCTACATTTAAATATTCCAACCACTGTTTTCAAAAAAAGGAGGAAATCATTAACTCACTAATCAATTTATTAAAACCCATAATATCACTCTCTCTCCCACTAAAAGAGACCCATTTTGACTCACCTTAAAATCCGTGAAAAATCAAATCTCATTTGAGCTGCATATGAAGGAGTATGATTTAGGAAAATATGGTTTTGACTTACTTCAAGGGGGAGGTTGAAGACTCAACTCCTTAAAGTGATGATAATTCAAAACACATTAAATTAAACAAATAAATTGAAGTAATTATATGTAATTGTTTTAGTTCCAAAATCATATTAATTATTAAGTGATTAGTTATAAATAATTCAAGTTCCAAATATACACTACAAGAAAATAAGGAGTTTATAGACGCTTTATTTTAAACGGTTGAACAAGCGTCTAAAAAAAATACGGAGTTTTTCGACGCATTATTTTCGACGCTTAAATACGTCGAAATTTAACAAAAAAAAGCGTCACTAAACAAAAAAAAAAAAAAAAAAAAAAGAGAAAAACCGCCCTAAGAAAAAATTGGAAAACCGCCTAATATTATTCGAACTTTTCTTCACTAAATGAAAAAACATCCCGCTCATTACATTTCAGTTTCTAGTCACCCTAAACCCTAATCTGGGTATCGAAATTCTGCACCGCCACCATTCTTCCTCTCATCCTCTCAAGTGCACCACCGTTCTCCCTCCGACGGCCTGTACCTGCACCGAGAAACATTCAGTACTCTGTCACCGGTCATCTTCCTTTGTAATTTTGCACAGATCAGGTACTCGAGTCGCCCTTTCTCTTTCTTGTTCTAATTTGGCATCGAAATTCTGGGTTTTTTGTTGAGTATTTATCATTTATTGAATATTGTTTATCTTTTCTCTAAAAATCTGGGCTTTTGTAAATATTGAATATTGAATTTAAGACTGAAAATCTGGGCTTTTGTAAACAATCAGTACTCTGTCACCGTGGAAATTTTGTTGAATACTGAAAATCTGGGCTTTTGTTCTAACGCATCTTAAGTTTTGCCAACAATCTGATTACAAATATCAATTCCATTTCCAAGTGCAATCTGAGTTCTAATTTTAATTATGTATATATAATAATGATTTAAAATAATATATAAACACTTGTATCAAGCGTATAAAATGTTTGCCCTATTTAGTTAAGTGTGCTTTGGTTAAAAGCTGGGTTTGGTGATTTGATGGGAAACTGCAAAGCAGCACCATTTATAGTTTATGGAAGAATAAAGCAGTGGGGTAAATGATGACAACGGAAATGAGGCAAATGAGAAGTGTATTTCTCATTATCCAGCTATAATTGGAATAAGCTTCTAAATTTTTGAAGATATTTGATGAAACTGCCATTAATTTGATCAAGTAATCACTCAATGTGACCTACATCATTAAAGCAAGAACTTATTTGGCTTTTGTTTTAGGAAAAAAATCTCATAGGTGCTTTTTTCCTTCTAATTTTGTGCATTCAATGATTATGAGATACTAAATATCGTTTTTTTATTTTCGGTTCTCAATAGTGACAAAGTCTAATATATACTTTGTGCACACTAATTTATTGTGCACCACTCTAATATGTTGATTCCAGGATATTTGTTGCTTCTTGACTTGATGTTGATGTTTTAAGAGGGTTGATACTTACATTGCCGAAGTTCAATTGTATTTCCTGGGAGCTCCAATAAGCAGGCTGATTCTAGCATCGACACCCTTTCTAATGGTTTCTGGTAGAACTTTAGGGTTGTAGAGAACTCATTATGGTTCTCACCTAAATATACACTAATGGAGCAATTTATCAATTTTGTGATTCGACCTCCCAGGTATCTATTCCATTTCTCCCGCATTGAGCATATTTACTTGTGAGCCCATCATCTATATGAACTTTTGCTGTTGCTCTTGGTTTTCCATGATTTATGTTTGTTTACTTTGGCCTTTGAGGTTAGCATGCTGTAAACACGATTTGCTTCAAGTGATTTATAAGTAGATGAAGTTTCCCTTTGTTGCCTTGCTTCCTATATAGGATTTTATTGAAGTCAAGAATTCACACCACTTATTTTTGCTTATAAATGTTGATCAAGGCTCTCTCTGATTGTGAGTGTGGTGACTGTGGTCTTAGTTACATAGCATGATTTCTAGTGACCTAAATTCTTGTGGGGGATACCAAGGCTACTTTAATAGATAATAAGGTGGTGGGCAATTGTTAAAATGATTAGTGTTGGCTACTTGGCTTTAATTGGGTGGCTAGTGGCTACTATACGTATATATTATTGTTGTTGTTACAATTTTGGCTGTTGTCTCTTCACGTTCTGTTTTGCTTTTGTGTGTGGGTATTGTATAGGGCTGTGTACGATCCAGATCAGTACTTGTGGGAGAAGGATTTTACACTTGCTGGCAGAGCATACAAAAGAAAGGATTTGGAGGCAAGTATGGCATCAACACTTGCTCTAGTAGTTTTATTCTGGTATTTGTTATTGTGCTGCTCTATTTTGTCATTTGAACTTTGTGCCTTGCTTCCCTGATGAAACTATGCAGCTTGAAAATGCAAGAGGCCAAACCTTGAAGTGTAGTCATTATATTCCATCTCTTCTCCCAGAAGATCCTGCTCTTCCATGTGTTGTATACTGTCATGGCAATAGGTCTGTCAATAAATTTGATGTTTGTATTTGATTGAGGATATAAAATTCACAATTGATAAACTATTGTACTACAGTGGATGCCGAGCAGATGCAAATGAGGCTGCGGTCGTGCTTCTTCCAGCAAATATTACAGTATTTACTTTGGACTTCTCTGGATCAGGCTTATCTGATGGTAAATATGTTAGCCTTGGATGGCATGAGGTTTGTATATATGTTAAAGGGAGCTTTCTTATCAGTTAAAAATTTATGGTTGGTCGCATCACCTTAAAGTTTATTTGTTCTCTTTTTCTTATTCCAGAAAGATGATCTCAGAGAGAGTCTTTGGGGAAGATCTATGGGTGCTGTCACAAGGTATACATGCTACCTTTTCCGTAGAGTTCCTATGATCGGCTTTGTTATAATTATTTCTCTGTTGTGCAGGTTTCTTCAATATTTATTCTTGTTTTTCTGCTCAATATATTGAACATTTGACATTTTTTAAATAGTTCTCACCCCCCCTCCCCTCACTTTGGTTTGACATCCATTCTACTTTCCTAACTGTAAGTCATGTTAAAATTGCTGGATCTGTTATTGCCAATGCTTTTTTGCCTTGCTTTGTATGAAGGTGGTGATGAAATTTTTTGATGAACTTAAATTGGAGTCCATATAAGCTAAATGTATAATTTGATCTTTTGCTGGAGTGTTACGTAGAGTGGTTATATGACTTCCTCATGGTGTAGCTGAGTAGTGATGTTAGAACTCCATCAAAGGCATCTTAAATTGTTAAATTTTTATAGCCTTTTGTGTGCTGTTCTAGTGTTGTCGATACATGATTTTGCGACTTTGTGATTTTATTAAAAGCTTGAATCAAAAGGCTTATTTAAGATTTCCTACTAACCAATAACATTGTACTGCTGCTACTCTATTTTGTTCTTGCAGCCTTCTTTATGGATCAGAGGATCCTTCAATCTCTGGGATGGTTCTAGATAGTGCGTTCCCTAATTTATTCGATCTTATGATGGAAATGTAAGTGGTGCCCCCTTTTGCTTTGCTTTGATTTCATACAAACTTTTAGATACTAATTATCTATATATATATTATAATAATTTAAAATAATATATTATAATGACTTTAATGTTTGATTTGATCTTACCTTTGAATATTCTCATCTAATCTTCCAGTTATTTTGTTGTAACTGATTTGATTCTTTTTTATTAGAAATTTTTGTGTTGATCAGTGTTGAAAAATGAAAAATTATGTTGTATACTAAACTCATAAGTTTCTATGTCATTTTAATATATCTTCCAATCACTAATTATTTAAAGTTGTTGTTACAAATGTGTCTTAAATTGTTACAAGTTGTATACATATGGACTTTTTTAATGTTACTATTATATAACATGTATAGGATGTCTAAATATATTGATAAGAGTTGGATTGATAAACTTGCATTAGTCTTAGATCAACTACAACAAAATCAAAAGACAAGTAAGAATCATTATCAGTTTAATCATCAATTGAATCTTTTCATATTATATATTACTTATTAGTGCTTTTGGTAGAAGCGTAGTTACTAATATTTTCATGTAATGTAAATGTATAATTTTGTTTGCAGTTGGATGATAGATATGATGATGACTAATATAAACTTTTGTATATTCATGGGGAGTTTGGTAAGGTTATCTCATACATTAAAATATTTGTTGGCCTTGAATCACAAAGTGTGTATGTATTTTGGCTAAAATTTGTGCGTTTGTTCGATTTCTTGCAGATTTTTGCTGCTGATATTTATACTATGACTAACAAATTATTTTTGCGAAGGTCTCGAAACTAAAGTGGATGATGCAACATAATGACAACATATTTGGAGGCCTTTAACTTTTGACAAACATTTAACCCTATATATTTTGCTTTATTTAACTTCAACGAATGTATATGAATATATATTATGCCTTTTGCTACATCGACGAATGTATATGCGTGTATGAATATCGAACTCTAATACTTCTGTAGAAATGATTGATTTGGTATGATATTTGTTGGTAATTATGTTTGTGTGATGAATTTTATATAGTATGGAAAAGACTAATGCATATTGGGGTAATGATAGATAATTTTGGTTTTATTTTCATTTAGACGTATAAAAGCGTCTAAAATATGAAGCATTTTCGACACACAAAAGCGTCTAAAATATTAAGCACTTTCGACATATAAAAGCATCTAAAACACTGAGTTTTTCGACGCTTTAAAGCGTCTAAAATCTAGAGTTTTTTCGACGCTTTAAATCGTCTAAAATCCTGAGGTTTTCCGACGCTTTATAGCGTCTAAAATCCTCTAAAAAATGTAGTATGGATTTAGTGTGCAAAATATTTTCGACGCTTTAAAGCGTCGAAAATGTTAAAATAGTAGTTTATTTTTGGGCGCCAAATCTTATTCTCTACGGCAAAAAGCGTCGGAAATACACAATGTTTTCGACGCTTAAAACCGTCGAAAAAACCTGAGTTTTTCCGTCGAAAAACTCCGTGTTTTTTTGTAGTGATAATGAATTAAGATATTGTACACGTTTTATTGTTTAATAATTTGAAGAGAAAATTATAAAAAACCACCTTATCTATACACTCTTTTTTAAAAAACTACCTTATATAAAAAATTTTGCAAAAAACTACCTTATGTAATACTACAATCTTTGCAAAAGACTACCTACTACTCAATTTCGTTAGTTGACCGGCATAATTAACGGTTGACTTACACATGCCTGTCACGTGCGCAATTAGAAACTCACCTTCTCCTTCATTGAAATGTTGAGTAACGGGAATAGAACACCAAAAAATCCCAATTAATTATACCGGTCAACTAACGAAATTGAGTAATAGGTAGTCTTTTGCAAAGATTGTATTACATAAGGTAGTTTTTTTTGCAAAAAATTTTATATAAGGTAGTTTTTTAAAAAGAGTGTATAGATAAGGTGGTTTTTTATAATTTTCTCTAATTTGAATGTATCATTACACGTTTATGTTTAAATTTTTGAATAAATAAGCTGCTTGGAAATTAAGTTTTACTAATTATTGGATTTTCTATATGTATGGAGATATTTTGAATCTTAATTAAAAATAGAAAATAAAATCAAATTAAGCTAAAATACAGGAATTTAATTTAAATAATATTTACACGGTTTTATTATTTGAATTATTGAATTTTAATACCTTGTATGAGCATTAGCGTGGTAGCACATCAAAAGTTGTGATAGCTAAAAATAGCAATCAAAAACGTGTTTGAATTAGTCATAGGAGCGTCAATTTTACTTAAGGCTCAAGGTTTTGAAAACTAACCCAGAATGATTAGATTAGCTATATTGTCGGATGAATCTTCATTGGTTTGCAATATTATGTTGAGGCGTGGCACATGTATATGAGGCTTCATTCAAGGATTAAGATTGCAACGTTTCTCATAAACTCTCTATTCTTGAATCAAGATCTAGCATTCATTAAGTGTTGTAAAAACTAACTCTTTCATTTCTAATAGGTTTTAGAGAAAAAATGAGTTAGAACTTTCATTATTAAATACGCCTAAGCTTGAGTTTTGCGCTATGACAAAGTCTTTCTTTGGAAAAGCAGGAAATTTAACTTCTTCTGGAATGACCCCTACTTTTTCCATGCTTGCGCTGACAACATCATTTGTCATAGTATCACTAAAGGTTTTAGCTAACTGCTACTCATACACGTGTGGCGGCCATAATAGGATAATGAACACAACGGCTAAGGTCGCCACCACCAAATTCTACTGACCCATCTTGCATAAGGATGTAGTGGAATTTGTGAAGAGTTGTGAGAGAGATGCCAAGGGAGTGGGAAACATTTCTATGAGGAACCAAATGTCTCTACACTCCATTTTGGAGTTCAAGGTGTTCGATTGTTGGGGTATTGATTTCATGGGCCCTTTCGTTTGATCTCACAAAAACTAATACATCCTTGCTGGAAGTTGATGTTCTCGTCCTAAACCATGTAAACCCCATTTTTACTTGATTTTATACACTTTATACCTGATTTCACCTTACTCTTGTCTTCGAAGTGTTTTAAGGTTATTTAAGGTGATCTCGGAGATGTCAAGGTCATATGACGTGGGATCGAGCCTTAGACATTTATATCAAACCTTAGACGTTCCTATCGTTTTTTGACATGCACCTACTCAAGTCACTCCCGCAATCCCTACAAGACTCGGTATCCCTTAGCGTTGCAACAAAGTTCAAAAGCAAAAAATCAAGACCATTCGAGCGAATCTGCTCTCCATTCGGTCAAATTTAAATGCAACATTCATTTAGCCGAATGGATATGTGTAATAACATCCGAAATCTAGTTATCATTTGCATAGCTAGCCTCTACCATTCGCATTATACTCATGTGTGGCCACTGGCCACCAAAACGCCACCATCATCGCTATCATTCGCATAGCTTGCCTTGGCACTACTAGAGCCCTCCTTAGACCTCTCCTCATAATTGGAATTCTTCGTTTTCCACTTCAAATAATATTTCTTTATGTCACCCTTGAGCTTGCATCAGTTGCAAGTCTTGTTCTTGTTAGAATCTTTAGACTTTAACCTACCTTTACCCTTGCTATCACTACCATATGTGGAACCCTTATCATTACCTATACACCTCACACTCAAACCATCATTTGAGGTACAAGATGACTTACTTGAAAATTGTATATCTATCAAATCCCTTTAGGTCTTCCTAGAAGGCCCCCAAAGATCAGAATGTATGAAATTTAGCATCCCCTTGGTGTTCTGGATTATCGGCTTGAAACTCACTCTCTTGTGCTTCCCATACACACAATGTTTAAAAAAGCCAATATTTCCAAGCTTATTTCCTCTAAATAATCCTTGCTTGCTCAACTCATGCACACCTCTCTCACCCATATGACCCAACCTCAACTTCCATTGTTTTGTCTCTTCATCGGACATGATACTCATGGAGACATTCATGGAGTCGGAGATAGTAGAACCTTCTAGAGTATAAAAACACCCATTCATCTTCCTTTTCATCACTACTAGTGACCCTTTTATTACTTTCATCACTTCACCTTTACAAGAAATCCTACAACCATTCTTGTCTGAAGTACCTAACGAAATAAAATTCATCTTCCACCCCGGGCATGCCTAACAACTGACAAAATTCTCACCATACCATGAAATACGTGCAAGTAGCATTGTTGCCCATAGTGACATTCCATCCATCTACCTTCTCATAGGTAGTGAGTAAGTCTTTGTTGGGTGTCTGATGAAAAGAACACCCGAAATCTAGCTATCATATGCATAGATATCTTTTACTATTCGCAGTATACTTATTATACTCATTATACTCATGTGTGGCCATCAAAACGCCACCATCATCGCTATCATTCGCATAGCTTTCCTTGGCACTACTAGAGCCCTCCTTAGATCTCTCCTCATAATTGGAATTCTTTGTTTTCCACTTCAAATAATCTTTCTTTATGTCACCCTTGAGCTTAAATTAGTTGCAAGTCTTGTTCTTGTTAGAACCTTTAGACTTTACCCTACCTTTACCTTTGCTATCACTACCATAAGTGGAACCTTTATGATTAGCTCTACACCTCCCATATGAACCATCATTTGAGGTACTAGATGACATACTTGATAATTTTGTATCTATCAAATCCCTTTGGGTCTTCCTAGGAGGCCCCCAAAGATCAAAATTTATATAATCTAGGATCCCCTTAGTGTTGTGGATTATCGGATTGAAACTCATTCCCTTGTGCTTCCTATACACATAATGTTCACAAAAGTCAATGTTTATAAGACCCAACATCAAGTTCCATAGTTTTGTCTCTTCATCGGACATGATACTCATAGAGATATTCACGGAGCCAGAGATAGTAGAACCTTCTAGGGCATACAAACTCCCATTCATCTTCCCTTTCATTACTACTAGTGACCGTTTTATGACTTTCATCACTCTACATTGATAAGAAATCCTACAACCATTCTTATCTAAAGTACCTAAAAATCAAATTCATCTTCAACCTTCGGCCATGCCTAACATCGGAGAAAATTTTCACCATACCATCAAACAATTTCATTTAAATACTCCTAACACTGACAACCGTGCAAGTATCATTGTTGCCCATAGTGACATTTCCATCCATCTGCCTTCTCATAGGTTGTGAATAAATCTTTATTTGGTGTTATATGAAAAGAACACCCGCAATCTAGCTATCATTCCCATAGCTAGCCTCTACCATTCGCATTATACTCATTATACTCATTTTACTCATGTGGGGCCACCAAAATAACACCATTATCGCTATCATTCGCATAGCTAGCCTCTCCATAGACCTCTCCTTAAAATTGGAATGCTTCTTTTTCCACTTCAAATAATCTTTTTTTATGTAACCCTTGAGCTTGCAATAGTTGCAAGTCTTGTTCTTGTTAGAACCTCTAGACTTTAACTTACCTTTACCCTTGCTATCACTACAATAAGTGGAACCCTTATCATTAGTTGTACACCTCACATACAAACCATCATTTGAGGTACTAGATGACTTACTTGACAATTGTTGATCTATCAAATCCCTTTGGGTCAAGGCATTTTTAACATCATCACTACTCAAATTGTCTCTACCATGAAGCAAGGTCTATCTAAAAGGTTTGTAAGAGGTTAGTAATGATCACAATAAGTAAATAGCTAAATCAACATCATGAAGTTTTACATCTATATTTTGTAAGTCCATAACAATGGAATAAAATTCATCAAGGTGAGGTTTAAGGGGTTTTCCTTCCTCCAATCGAAGATCATAGAGTCTACTTTTCAAGAATAGCCGGTTTGTCACGCCCTTTACCCTGTAAAGAGACTCCAACTTCTTCCATATCCCGTTAGAGGTAGTCTCCTTCACAACTTCTCTAAAAACCTCATTTGAGAGACATAGTTGGATAGCTGATAAAGCTCTAGCATCCATCTCTTCCCATTTTGCTTCACTCTATCTTCACCTTTAAGAGACTTGTGCACCCCATTTTGTGTCAAGATAGCCTTCATTTTCAATTACAAAAAGCCAAAATTTACACTCTTATCGAACTTCTCGATATCTAGCTCCATTGAAAACATGTTTCCACAAGTTCTGCATTCTTGAACACTCCCAAACACCAACAAAAGCCTTAAGCAATGATACCATTTGAGATAAAATCACAATAGGACATAAACTTTCTAACTTTATCCCCTAAGAATCACCTAAGACCAATGGTAAGGGTGTTCAATGCAAATAAACAAACACTTCAATAAATATTATCAATGAAAACCAATAAGAATAAAGCAATAAATAAAGACACAAGTCTAACGAGGTTCACCCTAATGCAGGTTACGTCCTCGGTGGTGGCTAGCTTGCTTATATTATTTGAAGAATTAATGGAGTTCTTAGTAGAAAAATAAAAGAAATTGTTGTCAATCGCACAGGTGCAGGGTGCTCAATCGCACAGGGTGCTTATAGGTGGTTAGCTTGCTTATATTATTTTTTTTATCAAGAACGATTTTAAGGTGTGTAGGGTGCTCAATCGCACAGGGTTAGCCCCAAATCTAAAGTGTCTCATACAGAAAAATTCATAATGTGATAACATACTAATCAGATAGAATAGTTGATTGAAGTTTTACTTAGTAATTCAATATTGAGATGATCAATTCTTATTCATCACATTTTTTCTCTCCTTTATTCATCTATTTCCAAAGCAATCTTTTTAACTTCCAAACATCTTTTACTCCTTTTAGTTTTCACCCATTCATTAAACATCAATAATCATTAAAAATACTAAACATTTGATTTCTTAATTATTTAATCTTCTAAACTTTTACATTTTCTTTTATTTTCTATCTACCAATTTTTTTTCTTTTCTTAATAAACTTAATTTTAAACGAATTTATTTAAATTATTTGTAGAAAATAAAATTTGACCTCAAATTCAAAAATTTATAAAAATAAATTGGGCATTGAAATAATTTGCTCCGCCCCTGTTATTTATTATATTGATTGATTAGGACTAGAAGATGACTTTATGATAAATCTCTAGTAAAGCATGAAAAAAGCTATCACCAACGTTTTTATGTGACCAACATAAATGACAACGATAGAGTTTTATTACATGGATTATATATCATCTTCATTTTCATGGATTAATAAAATATTTACTGTTCGGCACTCTTCTTTGTACGAGCATAAAACAATTTGACTCCTATTTCGCACTTGATCAACAAAAAAATCGATATTCTGATCGGACGATCCACCATCAGCTATAGCTTCCTCGGCCAATGCTTTCCATTTCAAGGCATTTTTCTTGATCTTGGCTGCTTTAGACCCGGAAGTGGC
>JAAKBH010001305.1:0-27274 GCA_019776075.1 Amaranthus palmeri | reverse complement strand
CTCGAGCTTCTATAGGATGGGACTCTCTCGGTCCCCCCTGTTTAACCCTACATTTCTAAGTGCCGGAAACACGGAAGTCATATACCACGCCGGTCCGTGGTTCGACATTTCCTTACTATCAGAGTCATTCATCCAAGTACACATATAAGTTCAAACAAGACTCCTCGTCATTTGTTTCACATTGTTATCAGTCATCCCTAGTCTAGTCTCCAAGTCAACACTCTCATAAGGAAAAGTCGATATATTTGATAATTTAATAATTAGATATTCTTAACAATACAATTCCAAAACGTACACTAGTGGAAAAAAAAGCCATTGGCTGCGAGACATAGGCTGCGGTTGTTCAAAGACGCAGCCAAAAATAGAAGAAAAATATCGCAAAAAAAAAAAAATTAAACATAGGCTGCGGTTTTTTTCATAATAAATAAACCCTAATCCTTCTTCCTTATGAAATAAGTGCAAATCCTTAATTTTTTTTCATAATCATGCGCCTATCTTTTTCATTCTTTTTAAAAGAAAGAAACCCTAATCCTTCATTCCTTCATTCCTTTCTTTTTCATTCTCCCTCTCTTGTTTCACCCTAAGATAATTAGATATGCGCCTCCCTTAAATAATCAGATCTCCCTTAAAAATTTCTCGCCATTGAAAATTTCTCTTCAAAAAAACTTTAGCCATTGAAACTTTCTCTCTTCAAAGTGAATCCATTGTGATAATTGAGTGCATGGTGTAGAATTTCGAAGAAGCATCCTTGTCCAGATCTCGAAAGCAACAATGGCGTCATGTGTAGATCTCGATTCTTGTCCAGATCTCAAAATGCTTCAAAATCTAAGTCTTCAAAATCTAAGTCGTTTGTAAATTTTATTTATGGGGTAATTTCTGGGTTATTTTTTTCGATCATTTGTAAATTTTTAGATCTAATTTTTGTGTATTAGATCTAATTTTCGATCATTTGGGTTATTTTTTTCGATCGTTTGTAATTTTTGGGTTATTTCGTTGTAAATTTGTAAATTTTATTTCATTGTAATGGATCTTCCTTAATTGTAATTTCTGGGTTATTTCGTTTGTAAATTTGTAAATTTTATTTCATTGTAAATTTCAATCTAATTTATGGGTCATTTCATTGTAATTTTTGGGTTATTTCGTTTGTAAATTTGTAAATTTTTTAATTTGGGGTAATTTCTAGGTTATTTGGTTATATTGATAGTTGATTCTTACGTTTTAATTTCGTATATTGATAGTTGAATGTAATCTGATCTTCCTTTAGGTATAAAACAAAAAAAAAAATAAATAAAATAAAAAACCCCCATAAAGGCTGCGGTCATTTAGAACCGCAGCAACTAAGCATTTGTGGTTTTTTAAAACGGACCAAAGGCAGATGTTTTTAGGACCGCAGCCAATAAGATTTCTTATTTGCTGCTACTCCGAGGGCTGCATGTCAAAACCGCAGCTTATTATGGCAAAAAAACCGCAGCAGTTGGCGATTTTTCCACTAGTGGTATGACAAGGTTATGAGGGCTATATAAATTCTTTACAAGACCACATAAACTTATAAATCGGCCTAATGAAATTTTTACGTAATATTTAATAAGGAGTTTCCATTGATTAAACATGTAAATTAATTAAAAAAATATATAATAACCAATAAAAATTTTATAAAAATATATTAGATGTTTAGAAGCTATATGGAGTGAGTTTTAGACCAGAAAGTTCAGCAATAACAAGCTTATGAATTCTAACTAAATTGTTCGGCTAATTTACCGAGAAATCGACATAAAATTACTAATGTCCGCAAATGTCCACGAAAAATTTGTTAAAGTGTCCTCAAATGCTCTTACTATATATAGGAGTGTCTCATCGAAATGTAAAGTTTCATAATCGACAACAAAGGATGGTCAGAAACTATCTATCACCAAACTGACTCGCAATCGACAACAAAGGAGTCAGGTGCCATGAAGAGAATTTCAGCAAAAGTAGGTTGGGAAAAAACCACTTCAACTCTAGCATTGAAAATGCATGAGGGACAAGATGAGTCCATGCATATGGAATCAACCAAGCAGCCAGAGATTCATACATTGAAAGGGAAATCTCGTCTTTCAAACTTGCCTCTTAGAACTTCAGAGAATATGAAGATACGATTTTCGGGGAAGTCACCATTTATCCCGGAGATCGCAGCAGAACCTGCGACAAGGGTGAAATTTCCAGCTCACCTGGCGTATAAGGGAGAATCTTGTCCTAATGCTCATCTTTCAACATTCGATAATGTAATGAGCATGGACAGTCATACAGATGCTAGCTGGTGTAAAAATTTCAATTTAACTTTAACTGGAACAGCAAAAAGGTGGGCTCAGAGTATCCCAAAGGGAACGACTTCATCTTTCGATGAGCTTGCTGAGAAGTTCAGGAGTCATTTCTCTTCAAGGACTGCTAGGTCAAAGCATTCGATTAAAATGATGAGTATACGTTAGGGAATAGACGAATCATTGAGGAGCTATGTTTCCAAGTTTGATAAAGAAACTCTGTAGGTATTAAACCCCGAAGAGCATCTCCTGACCTTTACTTTCAGGCAAGGCTTGAATTCTCAAAGGCTTGAAAGTGAGGCCTTGAAGTTTAGTAACCAATGGACGTACCTGAAAACGATGAATGAAATCAGGGAATATGCTCAGTCCCATATTGATGTTGAAGGCTTCAAGTCAATCACTTGTAGTATGCAAAATAAGGGAAAGGAATATGAGAGAAGCAACAGGAAGCAGGGTGAAAGGCAGATAGAGAGGCAAGTCGAAAGACAAGATAGAGAAAAGAAATTGGTAAGAACTGATGAATTTTATGTTCCTGGTCTCTCGAATTACACGAATTATACGACGTTGAAAGAGTCAAGAGCAAAAATCTACATCATGCATGAACAAGATGTGAAATGGAGAAGGCCAACACAGAAGAAGATGTCTGGGATGAATACATATGCATTCTGTAAGTTTCATAATTGTCCAGGTCATTGGACAGAACACTGCAAATCCCTGATGAACAACATTGAAGACATGATTTAGAGAGGAAATCTGCAGCAATATAAACAAGATAAGGTGTCTGGTAAGAGATCGATCGGGGATGTTTCCCTACATATTAGAAATGAAAACAAACCAGTTCAGAAGAAGAAGGAAATTCTGATGATATATCATAAAGTTGGCGTACTAGACGATGAAGCTCATATAAGAACTGTAGCAGCTCCCAGCCATGAGTTGATGGAGGTTATGGAGCAAACAGAACCCCCACATATGCCAAATATGACCTTCACTAGAGAAGATTGTAGGGGAGTCTCATACGCTCATTCTGATCCTCTGGTGATGGTCATTGACATTGCAGATCAGTCTGTTTATAGAGTCCTAATTGATAGTGGAGCAGAGATAAATGTCATCTACAAGTCCTGTTGGGATTTGATGGATGTTGAAGAAAAAGTATTGAAAAAGTCGACCACACCCATAGTGGGATTTTTTGGTGAGTCACTAATGGCAGAGGGAAAGATAACTTTGCCAGTAACTATCACCGACAGAGAGGGGGTGACCATAACAGTTCCCCAGCAATTTTACATTGTGGATGCTCTTACCAGATACAATTGTATAATGGGAAGAAAGTTCACAGTTGTGATAACTGGCATACCTTCCACCCACCATCAAACACTTCTTTTTGTTGGAAAAGATGGAAGGGTAGGTAGAGCTAGAGGTAATCAGAAAATGTCAAGGTCGTGCAATCTTGTAAATACGACAAGACCCGTGCCATAAAAAAGAAAGGGGAAAGAAAAGATGCCAGAAATCGATGAGACATCAGAAAAAGAAAATCAACGCAAGAATAAAAGGTTGAAGATAGTGGGTTATACCTTTGGGACAAAAACCCAGAATGTTGTTGAGATAGATCCCAGACCTGCTGATGATGAGAATGTCAAGAAAAACACTCCTCAAATGGATGTAGATCATCAGCAGATAGAAGAAGTTATTCTGGTGGGAGAGACTGATAAAACAGTGAGAATTGGAACGGACTTGAATCCTCAAGTTCGCCTACATCTGATTGAAGTCCTAAGCCAAAATGCAGATCTATTTGCATACTTAGCAGCTGATATGCCAGGCATCGACCCTGAGGTAGTCACTCACAAAATAAGTGTCTATGATGGGGCCAAGCCTATAAAGAAGAAGAAAAGGAACTTCGGTGCTGAAAAAGACAAAATAATTGAGGAAGAGGTTCAGAAGCTGCTGGATGCTGGGTTCATAAAGGAATGTCTATATCCAGATTGGTTGGCTAATGTTGTATTAGTTAAGAAGCCACAACCTGGTAAATTGAGAATGTGTATGGATTTTACTAGTTTAAATAAGTGCTGCCCTAAAGATTGTTATTCTTTGCCTAGGATAGATCCTTTAGTTGATTCAACTACGCGGTATGTCCTCTTATCCTGTATGGATGCTTTTGCTGGTTATCATCAAACTTTCATGGACCTTGCTGACAAAAAGAAAACAACATTTACATGCTCGGCAGGGGTGTTCATTTACATCATGATGCCTTTTAGATTGATGAGTGCTAGAGCCACATATTAGAGGGTAATGGATAAACTATTCAAAAATCAGAGAGGAAGAAATTTAGAAGTATATGTAGATGATTCGATTGTGAAAAGAAAAACAGAGGAAGAGATTGTAAAAGATTTGTAAGAAACATTTGATAATATGAGAAAAAACATGAGACTTAATCCCAAATTATGTGTGTTTGGGATAAAGTCAGGCAAGTTTTTGGGATACATAGTCATCGAGAGAGGCATTGATGCCAACCCTGAGAAGGTTCAAGCTGTGATTGATCTTGCAGAACCAACAAACATGTATGGTGTAATGCAGTTGACTAGTAGAATGACAGCTCTTTCTAGATTCATTTCGACGGCACCAGAAAGAACCTTGCCCATCTCCACAGTTTTGAATGGTAGTAAAAATTTTGAATGGGGAGAAGCTCAAAGCAATGCATTGAAGGAGCTTAAAGAGCATTTACACAGTCTGCTAACTTTGGCCAGACCTAAAACGGGAGAAACTCTATACTTTTATATTTCATCAACACAACACCCCGTAATTGCTGTATTGATTAGAGAGGAGAATAAGGTACAATATCCCATATACTTTATGAGTAAAGTACTATTAGATACAGAGTCTAGATACTCCAAAATCGAGAAGGCAGCTTTTGCTGTCATCATGGCAGCCAGAAAGTTAAGACCCTACTTTGATGCCCATACAGTAGTGGTCTTAACAGATCTGCCTTTGGAAAAAAGCCTGGCAAAGATTGAAAGATCTGGAAGGTTAGCAAAGTGGGAAGTAGAGCTTAATGGCATGGGTGTATAGTTTCAACCAAGAAAGGCCATAAAGGGTCAAGCTCTGGCAGATATATTTGCAGAATGGGACGCAAAAGATGAGACTGAAGAGCCAACCTGGCAACTGTTAACTGATAGGTCCTCCAGGCTTGTTGGTGCAGGGGATGGATTGGTGCCGATTACTCCAGAGGGCAAAGTGATTAAGTATGATTTAAAATTCTAATTCAAGGCTACCAATAATGAGGCAGAGTATGAAGCAGTCATTGTTGGCTTACAATTATGCAAAGCTTTAGAAGCCAGAAGAGTTTGTCTGAAAACTGATTCAGATTAAAGGGGAATATGAAGCCAAAGATGCAAACATGCAGAAATACTTAAAGAAAATTCAAGAGTTGATATCTTGGTTTGAAGCCGTTCATGTTGAAAGACTACCCAGATCACAAAATGAGCAGGCTGATGCACTTTCTAAATTAGGAAGTTCAAGTATGCAAAATCTGAAGAGATCAGTATTGGTAAAGGTGAAACCGGTGACTTCAATTCATGAGGATGCAACATCTGTCTTCAACGTTGGAAACAAAGAGTTCTCAGATTGCATGAAAGATTTGATCCAATATAAAGAAAACGACGTACTTCTCGCAGACCCAATTTTAGCCAGAAAGCTGAAGCTTAAGTCACCACAGTTTTACATGTTAGATGGTAAGATGTATAAAAAAGCTAAGAGTGGACCCTTATTGAAGTGTGTCACCCCGACTGAAGCAGATTACATTCTTAAAGAAGTCTATGAGGGTTGTTTTGGCCATCATCTGGGAGCCAGAGCCTTGGCACATAAGGCTTTCAGGTTTGTTGCTATTGGCCTTCAGCATTGTCAGATGCGAAAAACCTGGTCCAGAAATGCGACAAGTGCCAGAAATTCGCACCAAATATCATACAGCCTACATCTGAGTTAAAGTATATCCATAATCCAACACCCGTTGCTCAGTGGGGTTTGGATCTTCTAGGACCATTCAAAACTGCTGCTGGAGGTAAAAAGTTTCTGATTGTTGCCACTGATTATTTTACAAAGAGGATGGAAGTAGAATCTCTGGCAACCATCACCTTGAGGAAATTTGAAAAATTCATATGGAAAAATATCATCACCAGGTTTGGTCTTCCCAGAGTTCTGACTATTGACAATGGAACGCAGTTCGATTGCGTGACATTGAGAAAGTATCTGGAAGAGTACAAAATTGCTGCAGCATATTTGTCAGTGTGTAATCCTTAATGCAATGGACAAGCAGAAACAACTAATAACTAGATACTACATGGTAGGCTATAGACAATTGGATTGAGGAAATATATGATATACTTTGGTCTTTGAGGATAACTATGAAAGAAGCAATTGGCCAAACACCTTTCAGATTATTGTATGGCTTAGAGGCACTTTTGCCAGTTGAAATTGGAGTACAAATGGTCAGATTGAAACACCTAAATGCAGAGGAAACCCAAGAGTCAAGGCTCTTGGATCTGGAATTGATTGATGAGGTTAGAGAAAATGTCGCATTGAAAATGGCAGCATATCAAAACAGAGTTGCCAGAATAGAAAGGTGAAGCATAGATCTTTTCAGGTTGGTGATTTAGTCCTTAGAAACGCCAAAGCAGTCCAAAAACATGAGCACAGTAAACTATCTGAAAAATGGGAAGGTCCATACATCATATCTAAAGATTGTGGTAATGGTACCTTTAAATTGAAGACTGCAAATGCAGAGCAAATCAGACACAAATTGAACATCAAGATGTAAAAAAGATATCATGTATAATTTCTCTATTCTTTGTATTCTTTTGAAAAGTATTTATTTGTAAGAAATAATCTAATTCAACATACATAGAAAAATTTCTAAGAAAAATCGTGTAAATGTAATAAAGAATGGTTGTAAGTGGAAGAGTCAGCATGCAGACTTTGAAATGCATTTAATTGATAATGCAATCAAGTGTCCAGCTTAGCTTAGTTATCAGGTGTTGGCCCATTTGGTTTTGATGATAACATAAACATTTATAAACAAACATATTATGTTTTTGAGATTGTGTGATAGGTCAAATATCCGATCTTTAAAAGGGTCGTTGATGGACCATTAGAAGTTGAAAAGGGATTACTTAGTAACTGTTTCAAGATCAAGTCAAAGTTCGAAGATTGGTCAATTGGAGACAGTGCAGTGTTCCCAGATCAGCGGTCAGAGAAGAAGTCAGCAAAAATAATTAAGAAAATAATTTTTAATTTTAATTTTTCTTTTTTAGTTTTGTTGAACGGTTGATAAAAACTAGGTTGCACAAGGTAGTTTTCTTAAAATTATTTTAAATCTAGATCTTAAATTAAAAATAACTAACTTTTTAATTTAAATCTTAAAATTAGATTTCTTAATTTTGTCTTAGCTATTTTTAGCTAAAAGACAAGAAAAACTTGGAGTAACCACCAAGTTTTCCTCGGCACTTACTCACGACATTAGCCCACAATTCCCACATCCTTAGATCATGGGATCATGGGTAAACTAGATCTAAAATGTATTTAAACAATTTTTTCTTAACCGGCACATTTGGTGATCAATTCGAGAAGAAATATTTTTCTAAAAATATTTTGTGCCCAATATTTTCGTGAGTATTCAATATCAAAGAAAAGGAAATCTTGAACGTTTTTAATTGCTAATTAATTTCAAGATTAAATCCTTGTGCAATTCTTGTTTTGTTCATCCATTTTTAGATAAATCTTGTATGGGTTTATTTGAGAGAATTTGTAATTAGACTTGGGTAAGTCTAAAGGGGAATAGAGAATAGAGAAAGAGAAGGAGAATAGAGAAAGGAAACGGTAAGGAGAAACCGAGAGAAGAAAAAGAGAAGAAGAGAAGAGAATAGAGAAAGAGAAGGAGAAATTATTTTGTGTAATAGAGAATTGATTTACATAAAATAATAGAGAAGAGAAATCCCTAGAGGGTCGTAGTTCTTTTTTCCACGTTAAATCTTGCTGTTTCTTTTTAGTTTTCTTTATTTTGTCTTTAGTATTTTTATTATTCAAATTCCGCAAGAAATAGGGCAAAAAATACTCCAAGGGCAAAAGCAACAATTCACCCCCCCTTCTTGTTGTAGTTCATTGTCTCTAAGTGTTTGTACAATTGGTATCAGAGCCCTGTTCCTCATTTGATCAGGAAACCCTGAGAGCCGTATCTTGGTTTATAAGAGATGTAGAAAATGAACGAGCGCATGGAAGAAGGGTACTCTACTCAGAGACCACCAATGTTCGATGGCAAATTCTATACATATTGGAAAAACAGGATGAAGATCTTCATCAAAGCCGAAAATTATCAAGTTTGGAGAGTCATCGAAATTGGAGATTTAGGGGTAACAACTACCAACTCCAATAACGAGACTGTTCCCAAACCTATCACAGAATATGAGCAAGAAGATTTTCAAAAGATGGAAATGAATGCTCTTGCTATTAAATTGCTTCATTGTGGGCTTGGTCCAAATGAACATAATCGCATTATGGGATGCAGAACCGCCAAACAAATTTGGGATCTGCTGGAGGTTACCTACGAAGGAACGAGTGAAGTTAAGCGTTCCAAGATTGATTTGCTCATGTCCAAATACGAAAGATTCGTGATGGAACCTAAAGAAAGCTTTCAAGAAATGTTTACTAGGTTCACGAATATCACGAATGAGCTTGTCTCCCTTGGAAGGCTAATTCCCTCAGATGAACAAGTGCGAAAAATCCTAAGAAGCCTACTCAAGATGATCGTTGGAGAGCGAAGGTCACAGCCATTCAAGAATCTAAAGATTTCACAAAGTTTAATCTGGAAGAGTTAGTTGGTTCCCTTATGACTCATGAATTACATCTGGGAACAGCTGACAGTTCCAGGAACAAGGGTCTGGCTCTTACAGCTAACGATCAAGAAGAATCAGAAACTGATGAGGAAGAGGCAGCAATGCTGGTACGTAGATTTAAGAAGTTATTCAGGAACAACAAGTATAAAAATCAAAGAAATAACAAAGAAAGAGGAAGTTCAAATTCCAAAACATATGAATTCTACAAATGTGGAAGTACCGAGCATTTCATCAAGGATTGCCCATTATGGAAGAATGAGAAAGGTAAAGGGAAAGCAAGAGAAACAGGAAGACAACCTACAAAAGGAAACTTCAACAAAGCCGATTTACACAAAGCCATGATAGCTGCATGGGGAGAATCCGAAAGCGAGGCCGAAACCGAAACTCCCGTTGAAGAAGAAGAAGTAGCCAATCTTTGTCTCATGGCAACGCATGATGAAAAGTCTAAAGGAAAAAAGGTACTGTCTTCTGATCCATTTTCTGATTACTTATTTAAATTGGATAAACATAGATTAATTAAAATGATTTTAGAATCTCACGAAAATTTAGAAAAACAAACAGCCATCTGTCTCAAAACTGAAAAAGACCTTAAAGCGTGCAAAGACCAAATATCCTACCTTAATTCTTTTAGGTCCGATGTGCAAACTCGATTCTTTGAATTGCTTGATAATAATGTGATGTTAAAAGAAGCTATAGAAAAGGTTAAAGAAGAAAATATCATGTTAAATATTGAATTAAATCAACTTAAGCAATTTGAGATGGAAGTGAATTATGAGTCTTATAAAGAAATTACAAGTGTTCTTCTTCAAATAAAATTAGACCTAGAATCCGCCTTAAAAGAAAATGATCGACTTAAGCTTGAATTAAATTCAAGAGGAAAAGGGAAAATCAAAGAAGTTCCCAAATGGATTCATAATGCTAAAACCAAAGGAACCGAAGGTCTAGGATATGACAAACATGATAAAAAGAAAAAGGTCTATGTTGATCTCCCAAGTAAAAAGGTCTGTTCCTTTTGTGGCAAGAGTGGACACCTGAAACATCAATGTTTAAAAAAGGAACAGCATAACAAAACGAACCAAATATATGTCGATAGAGTTTGGATTAAGAAATATGATTCTTGTATAATCGACATGGAACCCAAGGATGGCTGGGTTCCACCCTCTAACAACAAATTTCGTTTTGCAGGTTCTAGTGAGGGGGAACAGCTCATGGTATCTCGACAGTGGCTGTTCCAAGCACATGACATGCGATAGATCAAAATTTCTCTCACTAGAAGCCTATGATGGAGGAACTGTGACCTTTGGCGACAACATGAAAGGTGAAATCATTGTAAAAGAAAAGATAGGAAGGTCAAGTTCCCATGCTATAGATAACGTATTTTTTGTCGAGAATTTAAAGCACAATCTTTTAAGTATTTCTCAATTTTGCGACAAAGGTAACTCTGTAAACTTTACTTCTGAAAAGTGCATCATTTCTAGGAACGACACAGGAGACATCACTCTGGAAGGAATCAGAAAAGGAAACACCTACGTGGTGGACCTGCACACTGTTCCTAAAACCAGTCTAACATGTCTAAGCGTTATAAAAGATGACCCTCTTCTTTGGCATAAACGATTAGGTCATGCTAGTTTTTCATTGCTTAATACTTTACGATCTAAAGACCTAGTTAGAGTATTACCGTCCCTAAAATTTCAAACGAATGAAGTATGTGATCCTTGTGCTAAAGGAAAACATGCAAGGTCATCCTTCAAACCTAAAAATGTCGTGACCACCTCAAGACCACTTGAATTAATTCATATAGATCTTTGTGGACCAATGAGAATCCAAAGTCGCAGCGGTAAGCGATATGTTTTTATTATAGTTGATGATTACAGTAGATTTACATGGACTTTATTTTTATCTAGCAAAGACGAGGCTTTTGATGAATTTGTTGCATTCGCTACTAAAATTCAGAAATCTAGTAACAATCAACTTGTCCACATAAGATCGGATCATGGTAAAGAATTTGAAAATTCAAAGTTTATGGATTATTGCAACGAGCATGGTTTAAGTCACAATTTCTCCACACCTAGAACACCACAACAAAATGGTGTGGTGTAGCGTAAAAATAGAACCTTAGAGGAAATGGCTAGAACTATGTTAATTGCTAGTGGTTTACCTAGAAATTTTTGGGCCGAAGCCGTTAATACTGCATGCTATATATTTATCGCGTTTTAATAAGACCAATCACTTCTAAAACCCCCTACGAATTATTTAAAAGAATTAAACCTAATATTTCATATTTTCGAGTCTTTGGATGTCGATGTTTTGTGCATGTTAATGGAAAACGAAATATAGTTAAATTTGATGAAAGAAGTGATGAAGCGGTATTTCTTGGCTATTCATCTCATCGTAAAGCATATAGAGTTTATAATAAGAACACAATGTGTGTTGAGGAATCTGTTCACATAATATTTGATGAAACTAACTTTAAGTGAACAAGAAACAGGTGATTTTAAGATAGGTCTTGCTGATTTGGACGATGAAGAGAATATACAAAAGGAGCAAGATCAAGAAGAACAACAACAGGTTCAGAATGCTGAACCAAATCAAGAAAAGGAGCCACAGGCAGAACAGGAACAGCCTGCAGTTCCTAATCCAGTTATCCCAAGAGAAAATCAAGAAGAGAGAAATGATGGTGAACCAAATCAGAATCAAGTCAGTGAGCCTGCTTCCACATCTGTCTCCACTAGAGACTTTGTTCCAAGACCGTGGAAACAGCAAAAATCTCATCCACTTGACTTGATCATAAGCGACATGAACAAAGGAATTCAAACAAGGTCACAAATGAGAAACTTTTGTGCACACTTTGCTTTTCTTTCAATAATGCAACCCAAGAATCATGAAGAAGCCTTACAAGATTCAGATTGGGTGGTAGCTATGCAAGACGAGTTGAACGAGTTTGAAAGAAACAAAGTATGGCACTTGGAACCTAAACCGAAGAACAAGAAGATAATTGGATTTAAATGGGTATTCAGGAACAAGCTAGATGAACATGGAACAATCGTATGAAACAAAGCAAGGTTAGTGGTAAAATGATACAATCAACAGGAAGGTATTGACTATACTGAAACTTTTGCTCCCGTAGCTAGATTAGAAGCTATTAGAATTCTTATTTCTTTTGCTGCTTTCATGAATTTTAAATTATATCAAATGGACGTAAAATGTGCATTCTTAAACGGGTTTCTAGAAGAAGAAGTATTTGTGGAACAACCACCTGGCTTTGAAAACCCAATTTCTCCGGATCACGTCTACAAGCTTGATAAAGATCTTTATTGGCTAAAACGAGCACCTAGACAATGGTACGAGAGATTATCTAAGTTTTTGATTGATAACAAGTTCATACGAGGTAAAATTGATAAAACCTTATTCTTTAAGAATAAAGGTTCGAATATTTTAGTTGTTCAAATATATGTTGATGATATTATTTTTGGTGCTACTAATGAATCGTTATGTAAGGAATTTGCTGACCTAATGAGTAGTGAATTCGAAATGAGTATGATGGGAGAATTAAATTTCTTCCTTGGTTTGCAAATCAAAAAAACTGCTAACGATATCTTTATTCATCAACAAAAATACATAAAAGAACTCCTAAAGAAATATGGACTAGATAATGCTAAGACAAACCATACACCCATGGCCACTAACATTAGATTAGATGAAGACTCTAACGGAATTAGTGTTGACCAAACAATGTATAGAGGCATGATAGGATCACTACTATACTTAACTGCTAGTAGACCCGATATATCCTTTAGTGTTGGTTTGTTTGCTAAATTTCAATCAAATCCTAAAGAATCACATCATACGGTAGTAAAAAGAATTCTAAGATATTTAAAGGGAACATGTAACACCCCAAAATTTTGGGTAAGCTTTATAATTTAGTTTATCGTGTATGGATTCCGTAATAAACATAAATTACTTTAAAATAAAAACATTATTTTTTTTAAGTGGGTAAAATTAATATAATAGTCTCATACTTTGTTTAGGGGTTAACCAAATTTATTATTATTAGACAATAAGGAACTACTTAACTAAATTATTTATGAATAGAAATTTTAATAGTTAAATTAATGAATGGAAAGGTCAAGTATATTAATACGTATTAATAAATATGGAACATATAATAGAAAATTCAAGACCTATTAATCTATGAATAATAGTATATCTATCATAGCAAAACCTAATGGTTACTAACGGTATGAGGAAGAGTAATGGTTTTTAGCATAAAATTGATGAGTTTTGTTGACTCAACATGTTTAATGTTTATAAGTTACTAATATTGAAGCATCATATTATTAATTTTTGTTAAATGTCTTTAATCATTTAATTGCATAGTGGAGAGTTTTCCCACGGTTTATAATATGATGATTATAACAAACGTTTATTATTATTATTATTATTATTATTATTATTATTATTATTATTTTTATTATTATTATTATTATTATTATTATTATTATTATTATTATTATTATTATTATTATTATTATTATTATTTTTTGGCAAAGTAAGTATTATAAAATGCCAGAAAAATAGCCGAAGCTTACAAAAGGTCCAAAAGACAGAGAAGACGACCCAGACGAAGCTCCTAAGGGACAGGCCCCTCGTCATTCGCTTCGTAAGGACACGTCAACATCCAAAAGAGAAAACTCCTAAACTAAAAAAGTTGTTAAATCGCAATCAGCCTTTACAAAAACTGAGTACACTAATATTGTTCAAAACAGAGACCAAAACGACATACATTCCATGTTCCAAATTACCCTTGAGCATGTCAATACGAGACATATTCCAATGACATATGCGTGGACCAGACCTCCAGCATCAAAGAGACCCAAAAAAGCAATATGGTGTTGGAGTGATTGTGCACTGTATTATGCAAGCATCATCCCAACATAGGTTTGAAGACCACTGACAAATACCAGACCAAAACAAATCTTCATCATCGTAGCAGCTTCATTGCATCAACTGCACACACACTTGCTTCAATATGTTCATGGCAGCAACTTAATAGTCTAAACCCGCTGCAGAAAACCTATCTAAAACAGCAAGCCACAATTACCAAGCCATACACATTCGTTTGACTTGGTAGCAGAACCTGCATACCACTTTTCCATAGTACATTTTGTTAAACCATCTTTAGATATACAAGTCAGAAAGTATACTCCAATCCAAACCTTCAACCAAGCTGCACAAATATTGAAACAGCACAAAAACAGAGACAACTCTTCGTAGTCATTTACATAGAGCTTAAGGGTTAAGGGGGGCCTTAAGCTTGATTACTAATATAGATCAACAGCAGCAAAATAGTAAGCATTAGTGGTCTATCAACCAGCAGCTTGCACTTGCAAATTTACCCACTATGCTTGCAACTATCACACTGCCTCCTATTAGCTACTGGTATAAGTATTTAAGGGAATATACCAGCAGCAATGTAGCATCTAGAAAATGCTCCAAACATTAATACCAGACGCATAGGAGAAGGCTCCAGTTGATTATGCAGATAAGGAGCACATGCACAAAAACAAACAAGCATTTACAAAAACACTAAAGTTCATTACTGAATTTGATGGAATACATTTAACTACCCGTATCCTTCATCAACCAAGTGTGTTCTACCATCAACCTAGCTTACACATCTTTGATGACCATTAATATCATCAAGAGATGCTCATAGACAAAACCGAAGGCAGCACAACTAAGTCAGATTGTTAGGGCATATACTCAGATTCAAAACAGCAATTCAGTAGCATTTGTAGCCAGCATTCAGTGTTCAAGCAATTCACATGAGCACAGGCCAGACTCACGCTTAATACCCATCAAAACGTGATTATGAAGACACTTCATTGTTAACCAATGACGAACTAAATTCACGTCACGCAAAGGAGTAGGAGAAGCAAACCAGGTTGCCACCCTCAGATACATAATTGCAAAGTGCAATTCATAAGAAAAAGGCTTCAAGCCCTAGCATAGACAGAGGATTGAACTCACAGAGACAGAGGAATTACCCATTGGACCATACGCTAATTCCCCCAATTCAATTTAGGGTTTGAATAAGGGTTTGATTTATGCATCCTGTACTTATGGATTCACAAATGAAGACAAGAAAAGCCTCGTGGATTCCTCCATGAAAACAGCCCTTCTTCTTCACTGTAAACACGGCACTCGACGAACCGACTATAGGGTTCTTCAATCCGAAGTAGATGGGTTTTAGGACCATCTCACAGCGCCTGTAATGGTGTTTTCTCCATTAATATTGAAGCAAAGACCATCGACAAAGGCCATAGACTTGGATTTAGAGATTTTTTTTTTGAGTTAGGTTTAGGTAATAACTCGACAAAACGATACGGGGTACCAAGAAGTTGGTATTATCAACAAAAGGGGTTAATCAGAAGATAACACGCCGGAGGTCTTTTCCCTCTCGGTGGTCGGCCTCGCCGCCGGTATGCCATGGCCGGGGCTGAAGAAAGCCCTACCGGGGCGATTCCTAGATAGAGGGAGGAGAGAGAGGCGGTTCTCCGTTTATTATTATTACTATTATTATTATTATTATTTGCTTTTCCTTCTTTTCATTACATCCGATTTGTGCATATATAAAAGAAAAATAATTCTTCATCTGATCCATTAAACTATTATCAAGCAAAGATTAGTAGTCAAGGTTGCCGAACACTTTTCGGAGTCATATACTTGTATTGAAGAAATTATCCTTACAAGGCTCTTGGAGGGTTATTATTTTCTAAAGATATTATCTATAATCTTTTTATTTTCTACAAATTAGATTCATATAAAGGTAACTAGTTCACCTTCTCTTTTCTTAATTCATATAGAGCATTATTTTTAATTATATAAAATTTTAGACATGTTAAAGAAAATAAAAAAAAAAACTAGTTATAAATATTTTAGGGATTAAAATAATCCGCGTTAAATTACTCAATATTTTTGTGTCAAAATCATGTTTAATATTATTTATGCATTTTGCGTAAATAAAATTATTTGTTGAATGTGTTATTTTATATTTGTCGTGCCGTACTTATTAATTCATTTGTTAATTAATCCGATACATGATTTTAATTAATATTTGGTGGAATGTTCATCTTATATGAAATAGGCTTAATGCGTAATCATCTCGACAATATCTTATCAAAGGGTCTAGAAGTACTAATAACAATTGAAAAAAAATTAATAATAGATAAGTAGTAAGAAGGTAGACATTATAAGTTAAAAGAAAATGTGATAATGCTAAGGGATTTACGGTAGGATTAGAAAGTTATTTATTAAGAAATGTTAGATAAAAATAATTTAAAAGAATAATCTAGTTTAGGCATTTAAGAGTAAGGTTTGACATTTCGGCTTCCATTTGCTTTTGATTGAAATCGGTTCAGACAAAAATATATACTCCCTGCATTCCTTTAGTATTGTCCACTTTGAAGTGGGCACGCAAAATAAGGAAAAATAGTAGTAGGGTATTTTTAGTGATTATAATAATTGAAAAAGGTGGTAGTGGGGTATTTTAAGTGAATATAATAATTGAAAAGGTGGTAGTGGGGTATTTTAAGTAAATATAATAATTGAAAAGGTGGTAGGTGGGTTATTATTAAATAATATAAGTTGGGGTAGTTGGGGGTATTTAGGTAAAAAGTTTTGCCAAAAAAGGAAAGTGGACAATTAAAGAGAGATTACCCAAAATGAAAATGTGGACAATACTAAAGGGACGGAGGGAGTATTTATGTATAAACTTATAATTAATTTATTGGTTTATTTATTTATTTATTTATTTTTGTTTTGGTGAATGCAAGTAAGGTGAGATAAGCGGAAATTATTAAGTTTTGCTAAATAATAGTTTTGAAATAAAAAGGATATATTTTGATACAATAAGACTTATTGGATTATATTTATTTATTTATTTTTTTTAGTGTTAGGAGTGTTGTTGACACGGTTGTACTTTTGAGTAGAATAATACTCTCATTAGTACTTCTTTGCCAAGAGTTAGTAATATGGTTGACTTTTGTTGGCTTGGTCAAATTTAGAGTTGACTTTATTCCCAAACTCAGACATTACTCATAACATTAGTTTTGGTAATTATATAAAAGAGGAATTTATTAGTTGGAATTTTATGTTTTGAAAAAAAATAAATTTATTTGATAAAGTATAATTGTGTTAAGCATTTTGATGATGGTTCTGAGTGTAAGGCCTATTTTGGCATCTCATGAACGTTTGCGATGATGTTTTTACATCGAGAGTTTTGAGTTTTATATATTGTGAGAGTAAGGAGCCATAAGAGTGTAAGGCCTGTTTTGGCATCTCTAAATGGTTAGAACATGCTACTGATGATAAATATATATATATACCTGGGTTAATTGCTGTCGTCCCGGTACCCACTGGTGTAAGGCAAAGGAGGCATCCACTGCTAGGGGAGAATTGGCCATTGTTAGACAGGTCTATTTTATAGACTGGGGTTCGCCCGGCAAACCTTAGGAGGTGTTAGTGTAAGGCCATCTTGTGGGCATCTAACACCGGCGTTCGTTCCTTCTCCACTTGATATTTTTTTGGAATTTTCGAAAACATATATATATATATATATATATATATATATATATATAGATATAATATATATATATATATATATATATATATATATATATATATATATATATATATATATATATATATATATATATATATATATATATATATATATATATATATATATATATATATATATATATATATAATATATATATATATATATATATATATATTATATATATATATATATAATATATATATATAGATTATATATATATATATATATATATATATATATATATATATATATATATATATATAATATATATATATATATATATATATATATATATATATATATATATATATATATATATATATATATATATATATATATATATATATATATATATATATATATATATATATATATATATATATATATATATATATCTATATATATATATATATATATCTATATATATATATATATATATATATACATACTTATTTGATTTACTAAGTTATTTAAATTAATTTATGGAATTTAGGTTGTTTGAAAGCTTTAATTATTTTAGATTTGTTTTTCACTCGAAAACTGGTTATAAATTGAATTTATATATTCATATAACTAATTGATAATTGTTTAAACTTTTTTGTAATTGGAAATGATATTGTTATGTGTTTTATGATTGGAAAGGACAGCTAGTTACTCCCCACTGATTGTGGTTTTATATTTTTTTTACACAGATGGTTAATGATTACATGATCACTACCGTGGGGGCTGGAAGTGTGAGAGGGGACTCTAGGACGTTCTATGCCACATGGTTTCTTGTTAGGTTTATACGGTTTATATTGTTCTTAATTATTTAAGAGTAAGTGACAACCGTCTAAAAGTCTTTTTCCGCAAACCTTTTCCTTGTTGAGAAAGACGGGTTGTTACAGAACAGATGACTTATCCCTATTTTATCCTAAAAGTGATGTCTATGACTTGAAAGGGTATGGTGATGCAGATTATGCAGGTGATCTTGTGAATAGAAAAAGCACTTCAGGAATGACACAATTTCTTGGATCTTGCTTGGTATCATGGAATTCCAAGAAACAGAACACAGCAGCTTTATCCACTGCAGAAGCAGAACCCAAATGCTGTGGATTAAACAACAGCTAAGAGATTTTGGTATTAAACTTGAATGTGTTCCTATTTATTGTGATAACACTAGTGCCATTTGCATTTCTAAAGATCCAGTGCATCATTCTAGAGTTAAACATATTCATATTAGGCATCATTTTCTTAAGGATAATGTCGAGTATAAAAATATTATTGTTAAACATGTCAATACTAGTGATCAAGTTGCAAATGGCAAACATGTAAAGTATTGTTAGAAATAGTAGGATACGTTTAAGAAAGACATTGGTTACATGCAAGGAATGTTCTTAGGGATCAGAAAAGAGAATGTATTGTATTTCAATCATGAGCTATAAATACAAAACGAAATGCCATGAATGAGGTACGGAAAATCTTATATTAAAGGGGAGAAAGATTAGAACATTCTGAGTAAATAATAATCTTAGCCAGACATTGAGCTTTGTTTTTTGATTAATTTTCAGAGCAACATTTTCAAGAATTTTGTTCATAATATTATACGAAAGACCTCACGTCAAAAAAAGTCCTAAGTCATAATCCGCCAGATAGCCACAGTGCTTCATGACACTGGTTAGGCAACTCATCGTTTTCTTGACACTAATTTGGGCGTTAGAGAAGGTCCCCGGAGGAACACCCTTCGGGCCTTTCTAACCCTTGTGTTGATATTTTCATGATACAGGTCATCCAAGATACTAAGATCTTACTGCATAACCGGCAAGGACTTACATGAATTACTGCATAACCCGCAGTGAGTCAGACCAACAAAGGTCTGATAAGAGTGGAGGGAGACACATGCAAGAGGACAACGAGTCTAATCCAGGCAACAAATATGCATTTTATAGAAACCCTTCCAACCCTGTGGTCTCCTCCCTACAAGGTACTCACATAAGGCAAGGATGGTCAGAAACTATCTATCACCAAACTGACTCGCAACCGACAAAAAAGGAGTCAGGTGCCATGAAGAGAATTTCAGCAAAAGTAGGTTGGGAAAAACCACTTCAACTCTAGCATTGAAAATGCATGAGGGACAAGATGAGTCCATGCATATGGAATCAACCAAGCAGCTAGAGATTCATAAGTTGAAAGGGAAATCTCCTCTTTCAAACTTGCCTCTTAGAACTTCAGAGAATCAGAAGATACGATTTTCGGGGAAGTCACCATTTATCCCGAAGATCGCAGTAGAACCTGCGACAAGGGTGAAATTTCTAGCTCACCTGGCGTATAAGGGAGAATCTTGTCCTAATTCTCATCTTTCAGCATTCGATAATGTAATGAGCTTGGATAGTAATACAGATGCTAGCTGGTGTAAAATTTCAATGTAACTTTAACTGGAACAGCACAAAGGTGGGCTCAGAGTATCCCAAAGGGAACGATTTCATCTTTCGATGAGCTTGATGAGAAGTTCAGGAGTGATTTCTCTTCAAGGACTGCTTGGTTAAAGCATTCGATTGAAATGATGAGCATACGTTAGGGAATAGACGAATCATTGAGGAGCTATGTTTCCAAGTTTGATAAAGAAACTCTGTAGGTATTAAACCCCGAAGAGCATCTCCTGACCTTTACTTTCAGGCAAGGCTTGAATTCTCAAAGGCCTGAAAGTGAGGCCTTGAAGTTTAGTAACCAATGGACGTACCTGAAAACGATGAATGAAATCAAGGAATATGCTTAGTCCCATATTGATGTTGAAGGCTTCAAGTCAATCACTTGTAGTATACAAAATAAGGGAAAGGAATATGAGAGAAGCAACAGGAAGCAGGGTGAAAGGCAGATATAGAGGCAAGTCGAAAGACAAGATAGAGGAAAGAAGTTGGTAAGAACTGATGAATTTTATATTCCTGGTGTCTCGAATTACACAATTTATACGACGTTGAAAGAGTCAAGAGCAAAAATCTACATCATGCATGAACAAGATGTGAAATGGCGAAGGCCAACACAGAAGAAGATGTCTGGGATGAATACATATGCATTCTGTAAGTTTCATAATTGTTCAGGTCATTGGACAGAACACTGCAAATCCCTGATGAACAACATTGAAGACATGATTTCGAGAGGAAATCTGCAGCAATATAAACAAGATAAGGTGTCTGGTAAGAGATCGATCGGGGATGTTTCCCTACATATTAGAAATGAAAACAAACCAGTTCAGAAGAAGAAGGAAATTCTGATGATATATATCATAAAGTTGGCGTACCAGATGATGAAGCTCATATAAGAGCTGTAGCAGCTCCCAGCTATGAGTTGATGGAGGTTATGGAGCAGACAGAACCCCCACATATGCCAAATATGACCTTCACTAGAGAAGATTGTAGGGGAGTCTCATAAGCTCATTCTGATCCTCTGGTGATGGTCATTGACATTGCAGATCAGTCTGTTTATAGAGTCCTAATTGGAGCAGAGATAAATGTCATCTACAAGTCCTGTTGGGATTTGATGGATGTTGAAGAAAAAGTATTGAAAAAGTCGACCACACCCATAGTGGGATTTTTTGGTAAGGCATTGATGGAAAGATAACTTTGCCAGTAACTATCACCGACAGAGAGGGGGTGATCATAACAGTTCCCCAGCAATTTTACATTGTGGATGCTCTTACCAGATACAATTGTATAATGGGAAGAAAGTTCACAGTTGTGATAACTGGCATACCTTCCACCCACCATCAAACACTTCTTTTTGTTGGAAAAGATGGAAGGGTAGGTAGAGCTAGAGGTAATCAGAAAATGTCAAGGTCGTGCAATCTTGTAAATACGACAAGACCCGTGCCATAAAAAAGAAAGGGGAAAGAAAAGATGCCAGAAATCGATGAGACATCAGAAAAAGAAAATCAACCCAAGAATAAAAGGTTGAAGATAGTGGGTTATACCTCTAGGACAAAAACCCAGAATGTTGTTGAGATAGATCCCAGACCTGCTGATGATGAGAATGTCAAGAAAAACACTCCTCAAATGGATGTAGATCATCAGCAGATAGAAGAAGTTATTCTGGTGGGAGAGACTGATAAAACAGTGAGAATTGGAACGGACTTCAATCCTCAAGTTCGCCTACATTTGATTGAAGTCCTACGCTAAAATGCAGATCTATTTGCATACTTAGCAGCTGATATGCCAGGCATCGACCCTAAGGTAGTCACTCACAAAATAAGTGTCTATGATGGGGCCAAGCATTTAAAGAAGAAGAAACGGAACTTCGGTGCTGAAAAAGATAAAATAATTGAGGAAGAGGTTCAGAAGCTGCTGGATGCTGGGTTCATAAAGGAATGTCTATATCCAGATTTGTTGGCTAATATTGTATTAGTTAAGAAGCCACAACCTGGTAAATTGAGAATGTGTATAGATTTTACTAGTTTAAATAAGTGCTGCCCTAAAGATTGTTATTCTTTGCCTAGGACAGATCCGTTAGTTGATTCAACTACGGGGTATGCCCTCTTATCCTGTATGGATGCTTTTGCTGGTTATCATCAAACTTTCATGGACCTTGCTGATAAAAAGAAAACATCATTTACATGCTCGGCAGGGGTGTTCAATTACATCATGATGCCTTTTAGATTGATGAATACTAGAGCCACATATTAGAGGGTAATGGATAAACTATTAAAAAATCAGAGAGGAAGAAATTTAGAAGTATATGTAGATGATTCGATTGTGAAAAGAAAAACAGAGGAAGAGATGGTAAAAGATTTGTAAGAAACATTTGATAATATGAGAAAATACAACATGAGACTTAATCCCAAATTATGTGTGTTTGGGATAAAGTCAGACAAGTTTTTGGGATACATAGTCAGTGAGAGAGGCATTGATGCCAACCCTGAGAAGGTTCAAGCTGTGATTGATCTTGCAGAACCAACAAACATGTATGGTGTAATGCAGCTGACTAGTAGAATGACAGCTCTTTCTAGATTGATTTTGAAGGCACCGGAAAGAACCTTGCCCATCTCCACAGTTTTGAAAGGTAGTAAAAATTTTGAATGGGGAGAAGCTCAAAGCAATGCATTGAAGGAGCTTAAAGAGCATTTACACAGTCTGCTAACTTTGGCCAGACCTAAAACGGGAGAAACTCTATACTTTTATATATTTCATCAACACAGCACCCCGTAATTGCTGTATTGATTAGAGAGGAGAATAAGGTACAATATCCCATATACTTTATGAGTAAAGTACTATTAGATACAGAGTCTAGATACTCCAAAATCGAGAAGGCAGCTTTTGCTATCATCATGGCGGCCAGAAAGTTTAGACCCTACTTTGATGCCCATACAGTTGTGGTCTTAACTGATCTGCCTTTGGAAAAAAGCCTGGCAAAGATTGAAAGATTTGGAAGGTTAGCAAAGTGGAAAGTAGAGCTTAATGGCATGGGTGTGCAGTTTCAACCAAGAAAGGCAATAAAGGGTCAAGCTCTGGCAGATATATTTGCAGAATGGGACGCAAAAGATGAGACTGAAGAGCCAACCTGGCAACTGTTAACTGACAGGTCCTCCAGATGTAACAGGCTCGAATATTTTAAACTTAATCTTTCGGTAAATTATTCCGAAATTTTCATTCAAATTTCTAATCCTTTAAATATCCATTTCAAACCATCTTTAATTCCTAAACCTTTTTCTGATTTTGTAAATTCTTTTGAATATTAAACTTTAAAAATATTATTTTGTTTAAAATCTTTTTATAAGCACTAAAATATTATTTTATTATTTTATAGTACGAAAGTAAAATTTTATTATTATAATTACAGTTTTGTAAAACGTTACGTTTTAACTTTCTTCTTTAAACTAACATTACGACTTATTATTTGTAATCTTATAACTTTGGTTTAATTAATTTATACCTAAAATGAGTTGTATTTTTATTATTAACTTTAAGTATAGTTTTAATCAAATTTTTCTAAGTAAACTATCATATTTTCATGATCAAACTTACCCATTAGTCTAAAATATATACACTTGGATAAACTAGAACAAAAAAATATGATGAACCAAAAATTATTTCTATCAAACATATGATTTTTATCACTTACACAAGCTATCACCATTTTCTTATACAAGATAACTTTCTCCTACACTCCAATTCTTACAAATCAACTTACACACTCTAAATCTCTTACACAAGTTAGTCTTTTTCCATACTCATACTCTTATTCATACAATTTAAGAACTACAAAGTTGATCACACCCATTATAAATACCTCCCTTATCCATGAGATCACTTGCACCCCTTCATCAAATCTTTCTACCATTCTTTCTTATACCTTTACTTCATTAACATCTTACTACATTAATACTTTAATTATTAGTTGAAAGAATTCAAGAAAATGGAGCTTAGAATACTCTTTATTTAGCTTAAATCATCCTCATTTTGGAGTATTATTGGGTTATTAATTTGGGTACATAATGTATCATTATTTTTGAAGTTGGGATTTATTTCTTTTGGGAGCTTATAGAAGATCATCATTATTTTGGAAGCTTATATTAATTATCTTTGGAGCATAATTATCTATCTTGAAGGGTCTTATATCTTATTATTTTCCTAATTAGTACTTAGTACTAATCCTTGGTGTTAGTATGGTATAACTTCTTACCCTACTCTTTTTGTGAAATTTTACATTATATTTACTTTATAATATGCAAAGTATGAAATATGTTGATATGTTTTAGTAAGAAGTTAGTTTAATAAAACTATGATCAAGATTATATTAAGTATGTGTATGCTAAAAACATATTTAGTGTGTTAATTTTATAATCTTTAAACAAGTTTAGGATGTTGGGTGCAAAATTATATTCTAGTGTTTTTGTAAGTATGATTCATATTATTATAAACTAGTGCTAGTATGTTTATGAATTATGTGTTACATTAGGAATGTTATTATATTTATGGATTTTTTTTATTTTAGAACTTTATTAATACGTTTATGTTAGCCTTCAAATTAGTTTATAAGATAGTAAGTTATTTTATGAACTTATTTTTTTATTAAGTATGGTTATATTAATATTGTTATTATACTTTACTTTTGAGATTTAAGTTTATCCTTAAGTTTATAGTAAATTTCTAAGTTATTACGTAAAATTTTTATTTTTGTAAGTTGTTATGTTAATCTATGATTTAGTATGATAAATTAAATTAAGTCGTTCTTTTTATGTAAAAAGGGTCCCAAACACTCATAGGCCATTCGACCAATATCATATAAAAAAAAAAAAAAAAAAAAAATTTGAGTTTGATTTACTATTTTAAATTATTAAACCAATTTTTGTGATAATATTAAAATAATAATTTTAAAAAGATATGTTTGAGAAATTTTTATAAAATATTAAATATTGAAGTGTTTTTCTTGAATATATGAGATTTCATAATAATAGTAACTTTTAATCACTATACAGTACAAACATTTTATTTGCTAACTATTTGACCAAAAATTATATAAAAGATGTTAAGGTATTTTTTTTAGTAAACTTGCCTCTGAAATATTGATTTTTGTGATATTATAAGTTTTATTTGTTTTATAACTAGAATGTTGATTTTTGCAAATCTATTAAGTTTACTTGTTTTTCTAAACTTAAAATAATTATTTTTGGTGAACTTGTTGAATTTTGAAAACTTATCCAAAGGATGAAAATTTTAACTTGAATTTTAATTAGAATATTTGATTTGGTGAAGAAAACAAAAGTTTTATTTGTTTTAAGGATGAAAATGTTGGTTTTGGAAACTTATTTCAAGAGAAATAGATGTTAGTAGCTACTTGTGGAAAATACTAATTTGGAGACTATTAATAGAATATTAAATTATTAGTGTGAATTTTATGAGCTATTAAAATAAAGTTTAATGTGTAAAAATTTTGTAATGAGCATATAAGACATAAAAGTAAAATTTAATATTATTACTAAGAATTATATTAAATAAATGAAATTACCACATAGGATGGTCAAAGTCAAATTCGAAGTCAACTTGTAGTAATAAAAATGTGATGTACTTGTGTGAATGAGTATTGATTGAAATGACCCTGATAGTAAGGTAATGTCGAACCATGGACCGGCATGTAAAATCCCGGCGTCCGTGTTGGCCGGCACGTAAAATGCGGTGTAAGACAGGGGGTTCGCTACTTATCCTGTGGAGCTCGAGCATAAACAATGTATTGGAGGGGTGACGACTCCCACCACAGTTAGGGTTTAGGGCTACGGTCCTCACCTAACCAGACCCTTACATATCAGGTGTCATATTGTTGTGTTTGTTGATTAGTGATGAACTTGATTAGTGGTTATCCTATGAATCATGGTACGGTTATGAGTATTAACCAAATGAACTTACTTGAGTGTTAAGATTACCAAATTGTATAAATGGCAGTAACGTACTTCTGTCAGGATTGAGAATGGTATCTTAATGACTAAAAAGTATGGAACAGTAAAAGAATATAGTAAAAGTTTAAAATGGTGTCAATTAATTTGAAATTCGTACTTAAATTATTATTTTGTAAATGTAGTGTATAATTTTTCGTATTTTGAGTTGGATAGGATGTTATGCTCGGCTTTAACCGCTGACCGATTCAATCGGCTGTCATCCGTATCATGGATGGCAGCATTTTGCAGGATTTAGTTTCAGGTTCCGATCCAGGCCGCATCAATAATTATTATCGAGAACTTAGCTACGTTTTGTGTCTTATTTATGACTTGATGTTGATGTACTTTTATTTTTTTTAAATTTTTTGCAAACGATGTTTCTTATTGGATGTAATATTTTACTTCATTTTAAATAGTTCTAGTTTTTATGATTTAAAGTTTTTAACAGTTCAACATTTTAAGACTTCCGCAATATTTTTTTTGCATAAACATTATTATTAATATTAATTTATGTATCGAGATTGACGCATCTGTTACACGTGGTATCAGAGCTAAAGTTCTCGAATCGTGGAACTTCGGTTCCATGTAAAAGAATGTTCTCGGTAGTCCACAATTACAAAAAAAAAAAAAAAAAAAAAAAAAGATTTTTGTTTTTCAAATGATTTATTTTCAAATAGCTTTTTCAAAATTTTTTTATGTGCTTGTGTGATCATGTGTAAATTACTTTTATGATTATGTTAATGTAATATAGATCACATGTTTAAATTTCATTTGAGATGACGATAGAAGGAATAATATTCTGTTACTCACAGAGTCCTAGGATTTTAGAGTTGGAATAATTGTTAACGTGAATGAAGAGTTTGAAGGTAAAGTTATTTCTGATCATTCTTGTAGAAAATTTTTCCAATCATATTCTTTTTATCTCAAAGTCGAGCTGATCTGTTAATCTCTACCTCGCTTTCCTTCTGCAGGCAAAATCATCTGTCTTAAAACCTCAGAAATTACAATCTCCAAATTGTTTAGCCTAATGGTTCAGCACCATTTCTATGTGACCGTATATTTCCTACTTCTCTCTTAA
>JAAKBH010001304.1:0-27279 GCA_019776075.1 Amaranthus palmeri | reverse complement strand
ACATCATTGATGTTAAGATTATATACGAATAATACCTTTCAACAAATAAATTTAGATAGAGGTGCAATTTTATAAAAACTAATCTATTCAGTTTATCATTTGAATTACTATTACATTATTATTTTTGCAATCTAAATTAAATTTATTGTTCCTTCAACTAATTTTTTTACTTAATAACGATCGATTGCATATTCTGATCATCTCACAACGAAACCAATCCATATAATTAATTAATTCACTTTTTTTAATTGTTCATTTTAAATTTTGAATAGCTTATGATCTCAGTGTGGATCAATCAATATGTTGTTTTAGGTGAATCCACTGGCATTGATCAGTTGCAACCTTTTGAAATGAAAGACTGTATTCGGTAATCATTGTCGTCATCGTCATATATGATGTTTTAATTCTCAAGCATATATGATGTTTTAATTCATTCAACATTGCGTTCGAATTAGAAATAGTTTATGTTTATTACCACCAACATTCTCGACATTCATCCTATTATTTTTTTGAATATCTCTATTAAAAATAACAAAGTCACAGGGTAAGATGACATTTTCTAAAAAAATGCATCACACCTAAATCATTATCAATTTTATGGCATGAACAAGATACAATAGTACAAGCACATATGCTATCACTATCATATGTTTAGATTAAATGCCCAGTATAAAGGCCCAACAATAAATCGGGCTCTGATAACATGATAGAATTTAGAAAATGGGCCTGGACAAAACAAACAAGGAGGAGAAGAAGTAGTCCACTGCTAAGCCCAAAAAAGGTTCACTACTAAAACAAATTTATAAAGTGATGCATACTCTTCTCTTTCTCCGATGTAGGACAACTTACATGTGGGTAACACATTAGTATTTCAGCAATATTAAATGGTGGTAATGAAAACGATTTATAGCGTAAAATTTTATCAAAAGTTCTATATCATTCCCATGGTAATAAAACTTTAATCACAAATTTTTTTGTTTACAAATTCTCATTACTACCAAATACCACATCTCCCAATGTCAATGCATTTGAATGAATTTTAGGAAGAAAATGAGATGATTGGAGTTGGACAAGCATGGCCATCAAAGTAGCAAGATTTTTCAACTTAAATTACATTAGTTTCCCATTCTCATTACCTCCATTTATTACTATCTACCAAAAGGGTCGTAAGGGTGGCGAAAGCGGCGCACTGGTGGAGGAACAACTGGTGGTTGTTAGTCGATAAGAAACGACTGATCTTCTGCCACAACATCTGAAATTACTTGGCTTGTTAGGCTGCTTAAAGACCTTGGTATAAAAAATCTCAAACCTATCACTTTGCAATGTGACAATCAATCAGCTCTTCACTTAGCTTCTAACGCCGTCCTACATAATCGAACTAAACACATCGAGGTGGATTGTCAGTTCACACGTTGGAAAAGTTATGGAGGGTCTTCTTTTGCTGAGTTAACTTACTACAACAACACAACTAGAAGATGTGTTCACTAAATTCTTCCATCTCAACATTTTAATGATTTATTAACCAAACTTAGCATATTACACACCATGCCAAGTTCGAGGGGTGATAGGTTAGATAACCCACCTCCTTAGTTAGTTATAGCGTAGGTTAATTAGTTATTTCTAATTTTATTGAGTATTAATAACTAACTTTTTATTAGCCTTCTGTGAGAGATGGTCTTTCATAGTAGATATTCACTGGTTTATAGTATGTCAAGTAGGTGTTTTTAGCGTGCTGACGTTGTCAAGTAGGTGTTTTTAATCGCTTGATACTTGTAAATGTCAAACACCTACTTGATATACCTCAAAACATCTACATAGCATACTCAAACAACTATTTGACATTCCTTACATAAATACTTACTTATAAGTAAGTAAGTATTTACGTATTCAAACTCATATTCAAACTCATATTTACATATTTACGTATTTGACATATTTAACATTAATTAATTTACATATTCAAACTCATATTTAATATACCTCAAATACATACTAACAATGCCAGATGCCTACTTGGGATCCCCAAATACATAATTAGCATATCTCCAATCCTTACCTAACATACCTCAAACAATTATTGAGTATACCCTAAATACCTAATTTGTTTACTTTAAACACATATTTAACAATCTCAAATATCGACTTGATATGCCTCCAACTATTACATAACAACCTATATACCTACTTGTATACCTCAAATTCCTATTAGTATACTTCTAAATTATTATTCAGTATACTTCAAATTCCTACTTTATATACCTATATCTCTACTTGGCATTCTCTGAATCCCTATGATAATGGCATACTTTAAACTCCTACTTTATTAGTTGAATGATGTCAATCACAGTATTTTCGCTAAAAAAGCTTTATAGAACTATTATCATAAGGCGCCAATAATGATTAGATCGCTGGTCAATTTTTTAAAGTAGTTCAACAAATCAATTTCAAAAATTATTACTTTTCCTTTTATATAGATTACTAGTATAAAAACCCTTGCAATGCACGGATTTTTAAATACGTTAATATTTTAATGAAATTTGTTGTCGTAATTTTAATGAAATTTTAGACTAATACTAATATGAAATGAATTAGGTGGGTATTAAGTAGGGGTGTTCATTACCGGGTACCCGGCTAAACGGGTACCCAAAAAGCCGGGTACCCGGTTAGCCGGGTACTTATTTTCGCGACCCGTGTCCCGGCCCATTTAATGCGGGTACCCGGTTTGCGGGTACCCGGATAAAACGGGTCGGCACACCGGGTACCCGGTTATAATTTTGGTGATTTTTCAAATTTAATCATTATTTTGAAGATCGAATTCCGAGTAGATATTAGGCTATATTTGGGCAAAATTTTTCTAATTCGTATTGATCAAGCTTGAATTTTAGATTTAAAAATTACTATTCTAATTTTTTAAGGATTAAGGATAAGAATTAAGAATTAAGGATAAGAAAGATAACAAATTAGCAAATATGCAAATAAGAGACATTTCTGAATTGTGAATGTTGGTGTCTGGAAACATGTTGATTATTGCTTCTGGTAGATATTTTTTTAGTAATTATTCTTAGATATTTGTAGTTGTAGTATGTTAAAAAAAAAGGGGTATATATATTTTTCTTAATCTGTTGCAACTTATCAGTAAAACAAGAACACCGTAGAAGCTAGGGATGGCAATGGGTATTGGACCTGACCCGGATCCGTGGATCCGTATTCGTTTTCACGGATCTGGGTCTTAAAAAAATAGACCCGTCGGGTCTGGGTCGGGTCCGGGTCCAATTAAATTTCACGGGTCCGGATCCGGATCTGAGAAAAATACCCAGATCCGGACCCGTTTACCCGCAGACCCGTTTTTATAAAAAAAATATAAATCAGTTTTTAAAAAAATAATATTGATAATTAATAAAAGTAGGATGTGAGTTATAAGACTGTAGCAAAGATTAGCTTAAACATACAGTCAGTAAGTACACTTGTTGGTCAGTTCTTTTTCTTCACTCCTACATTATTTTTAGACTTTACAGTAATGACTTGCATTGCCATTCTTATAATGATTCTCATAACTATAATTGTAATTACTCTTACAATTATTTTTTACCTTTCTTTTTGGACATGATTTTGAATTTCCATCAAATTCGTATTTTTGTTGTTTCAGAGATTGTTGTTTCTTCAATTTGTTCGTTGGATATTTTGGAGACAATTTGTAGTTGTATAATATTTTTTTTAAGTACTAGATTGTGAAATTATGTATTTATTATCATTAGTCTATGAATAGCATCATCGCAATCTCAAAACGATTCGAAAATACACTAAAAAGGGCAAAAACAAATGGGACCCGTTTTGGACCCGGACCCGGTACTGGATCCGCAATATCCACGGACCCGGATCTGGGTCCTGTAAAAATAGACCCGCGGGTCCGGATCCGGATCTGGACCCAGTGCTTGAAAACGGATCTGGATCCGGGTCCACCTAGACCCGGCCCAGATCCGACCCGTTGCCATCCCTAGTAGAAGCAAAAGCTTCATTACATTACTGTAGATGCAAATGAAACCCTTAAAAAAAAAAGGGGTATATATATTTATAAGCTATCCGGGTCAAACGGGTACCCGGGTCAATAAATAATCGGCCCATGACCCGACTCGGTTAAGGCGGGTCGGGTACCCGACCCGGAACTTTAAATTTTTTTAGTTTTTGACCCGCCATTTATGAGGCGGGTCGGCGGGTCGACGGGTCGGGTCGGGCGGGTCGGGTAATTTTGAACACCCCTAGTATTAAGTATTTAAACATATATATTGTAATAAAACAAAATTAAAATATAACAAAACCCAAAATACTTTATTAAACAAAAGTTTCTAAATTTTGAAATACCTTAATATATACTACACTCTCAGTGCGATGACATATTTTACCATTTTTGTCGCATATGAGAATTCTTCGTCTTTTCCTTCTAGTCACTCTTGAAATGGTGACGTAAAATTTTTCATGACTAAAAACAAGTTAACGTAGGAATAGACTTGCATGGAATATTGTTTGTCCTTGACTTTTATTAATAGTCATTGATATTCCATGTTCTCATCTCACTATGAATTTCTTGAATGCGATGAAACTCATGGTTGTTTTATAAAATATTACTAAACAACACTAAAGATTCAGAGAAGAGAAACAGTATGAGCAAACAATTAGAATTCTCATATAGGGATATTTATATTGTAATTTCAGTCATAAAGGTGTTTATACATTTTTATTTTCGTAAAGGAATGATTAAATTACAAAAAAACAGACAATATTTTTAGTGGATTGATTTTTATTGCACTATATTTAGTATAACTAAGATAGTCTGATTGTCTACACTAATTGAAGTTAGTTGATTTTTTTGGATAAATTTATTTGTTTCCATAATTATCATCTCGTTTAATATTTTTTTACATTTTGTCAAAAATTCAAAATTGTTATTATGGTAGTCTAACAATGTAATGTCTGAATTTAATGATCAATTAAAAGAATTTATGTCATTTAAGTTTTTAACAACTATTGCTCGAAAAAAAAAGACAATTATGTACTTCTAATAATTTATATGTAACATTGTAACTGGAATAATTATGATTTTTTACATTCATTAATGCAAATTTTTTCAAAAATGCAAAAGTGCAAATATGGAAAGTCAAAAAATGCAAATAAATCAATTCCATTAATATCATCCAATGAAACAAAAGACAAATGGCATGCTCACGTTCAACTTGTTTTTTTTTTTCTAAAATACATTAAAATTAATAGATTGTATGATTTTTGGAGAAAATTATAATATTAATCGCATACAGTATTTCACTAAAATTTCTTTATGGAGCTATTAATACAAGTCACTAACAATGATTTTTTTTTTTTTGAAGATTCTCAACAATGATTATTAATATTTTTCCTTTCTCCTATTGGATATAGTAGTTCAACAAATTAATTTCAATAGTATTAGTATTTTTCTTTTTTATATTGGATTGTTTTAAAAAAAATATATTAATTTAAAAAAAATTATTATATAGCCTATGCAAGTCTCAAATCTACAGCCTTAGCGTTATTAGCACCACGCTCTAACCAACTGAGCTAATGGGCCATTGTTAAATAATATATTAATTTTGAAGTTTTATAAATATATACCTTTCTCTTACTATGTCACGCGGTGCCCCAAGCTACATTTTCGAGTTTTATACTTCTATCTTATATATTTATATTATTACTAATACGAATGAAAATATAGTATACTAGTATAAAACCCGTGCATCGCACGGAGTTTTGTAAAATAAATTTTTTTATTTGAAATGTAACTTTTAAATTATTGAGCATTTGCACAATGTCATTATTAAATTACAATAATTAAAATAAAATGCAATTATATATATAAATTATTTATAACATAATTATTCAATAAATGATTAAGTACCGGATAAAAAGGTTGCTTACATAATAAATCTCAATTAAAATAATAACTTATAGGTTTTGAAATACCTCTTTAAATACAACATTTTCTGTCCTATGACATAAATCACCATCCTTATCACATATTAAAATTTTCAATCCTTTCCTGCTAGTCACTCTAGAAATTGCAACGTAAAATTGTCCATGACTAAAAACAGGCTTAGGTAGAAACAATCCAACATAGGATAGCGACTGCCCTTGACTCTTATTAATCGTCATCGCAAAACACAACGACACGGGAAATTGTCTTCTTTGAATAGCAACTGGAATTTTAGAATTATCTGTAGGTGTGAGAGTAATCCTTGGAATAAAGACCTTATAACCAATGTTAGAACCTGATATCACAGTTGCTTGAATAACACGGTCACCAAGATGATTAACCACTAAGCGTGTACCATTGCATAAGCGAGTATGTCTTTAAATGTAAAATTACCTAAAAGGAACCTTGCGTCATGTTTTGCTTGATGTATGTCTTCAAATGATACAAAAGGTAAAATCAGAACCGGTTATTGTAATTTCTGGAATTTTTCGTATTATTGTTGTTTTGTAAAAAAATATCTTCCACTCATGTGTTGTTGGCCTATAATCTCCACCGAGTAAACCCACTCCAAACATTGTGAAAAAATAGGACTCTCCTATTTTGCATAATTTTGAATATTTTGGAAAAGCAGCCTTACCCATAGATGCCATAATTTTGTTTCCCTGTAAAACAATACAAAAATTACTAACATAATTTTGATGCATATCTGGGATTAATAATAGTTTTGCATAAATGTTTGTAGATTGATTGAAAAAAAAAATCAAACCTTTTCATCCGCTAAAATCATGTGGATCGAACTTACAACACCTTGTTCTAAAAATTCCCACATGTGTGTTATTTTAGCTTTTATTCTCCAAGTCCCTCTATCACCCTTAATTTCATTTAGATAATGAATAGTCATATTGACTTGGCTTTGAACACTAATAAGAAATAAAGAAATATATGTTCTAAAAATATAGAATGTACATCTATATATAGTGTAAATTAGGTTAGCACATTATTTTTAATCAATGGGTCTGATATGATTAATGTTCACTAAATCGGTTTTAATTGGTCAAATTGGTTGAATAAATTGAGTATCTATTATTTTTGGAAGTTAGTTTTACCTACTAAATTCTTCATCAGTAATTTTAGCCTTTATGCAATATTATTTCTGGAATATTATTTCTGGTTTAAATATTTTCCATATTTTATTCAGTAATTTTTCATAACAGCATATTTTTCTGTACAGATGCTTCAAAATTTATTTTCGGAATGTATTTTTAATGAATAAATTATTAATGGAATAAATATCTTCCATATTTTATTCAGTAATTTTTCCGAACAGCATATTCTTAATTTATTTAGGGAATGTATTTGTACTGAATTAATTCATCATAAGTAATTTAGCACAATATTATCCCATGATAGCAGTTATGCAATATTATTTCAGCACAATTTTAGCACAATTTATTTTAGCACAATTTTATTCAGTAATTTTTCAGAACAGCATATTCTTAATTTATTTAGGGAATGTATTTGTACTGAATTAATTCATCATAAGTAATATCCCATGATAGCAACTATGAAAAATTATTTCGGGAATAAATATCATCCATATTTTATTCAGCATCAAATTAAAATTAATTCTGGAATAAGGCATTTTTCTGGAGTAAGGCATTTATTACTGTTGCTGTGAGCCTGCCACGTGTTATTATTGCACCAAAATTATATGATTGTATGATGTTCAACAAAAGAACATGACAAAGTTGTTCAATAAACCAAATAATTAAAATGTAAATGTCAATTAGGAGTGAGAAATCCTTTTTCAATTTTAAAATAATTAAAATGTAAATGTAAATTAATTTTAAAATTTGTATTTGAAGAAATACTTCCTCCGTTCCATTTTACTTGCAACACATATTGTTTTTTGAAACTTCATATTAATTGCAACATTACTATTTTTGGCAAAAATAATTTACTTACTTGATCTCACTTTATTCCTACCCCAAATATCACCATCGATTATACATCATCCCATTAATTATTTAATATACCCACCAGTCACAACCACTATCTATTTATAATAATTTTTTTTTATTTCTACCACACATATCACCATCAATCATATATTATCTCTACTTTTACCATATTGATTTGACACCCCTTAAAAATTGTGTCTATGGTGCAACTAAAACGGAACAGAGGAAGTAATTAAGTTAGACATAAAATTAGGAGTGAGAAATCCTATTTCAATTTTAAAATTAATGTAGAGAGAAATAATTAGCTTTAATCTTATTGTCACCCTTTTTGACAATCGTTAATTAAATAATGTTTGGACGCATAGTGCAAAAATACGATTTTGGTTGTGGTTGCGAAAAGGATATTTTTGTCAATTGCTGTAGCATTTTTTAAAAACATATATTTATATGCATCCTTTGTATGTATTTGTATTTGATCAGACTTGCATCTGTATTGCAATGTCGAGGTACATGGAAAAACCAATAAAATGGTGTTATTATTGATTAAAAAAATTTCTTATTTTTGTTTTTTAATATGTATTTTGCATTTGAAAGTGTTATTAGTTATCACTTATGACTTATTAGACTAATAATGATCATATTAGTTATTACAAAATTGAATTACATAGTGTTATTTTATACACTTATATTAACAATAGACAACAACAACAAAGTAAGGCGTAAAACGTATGAAACGTTTTATATGTTCACCCATATAGCTAGGTTGTTTAAGCAAGCAACCAATTTAAACGTAAGAAAATGCGACAAAACTATTATAAATCAGTTGCTTGTTAAATTAGAACTTGTTTAAATACACCTTTGAAAAGGAAAAAATTAAACGTCAACCAAAAAAGACATCACTCAAACACACTTTTATTATACTAATTTGAGTAACAAATGGAGGAAAGTGACCTCATCTCATCAAACGCTATGAATCAAATAATATAATTGTTTTTCAAGCTTTCGTAGAATGATTTATGATGTATTACATATTTTTACATAGATTTCATTGCATTTTCAAATGATATCCTAGTAAGACTGATAAGGAGGAGCATGATTTTCAATTGAAAGTCCATAGTAAGAAGAATTTGTAGACCTCATGATAATAAACATCCCCAAACTTTGAGAAGACATGTGAAGAAGGCAAAAGGCTCTAATTCAAGTAGTCTATAACATCTTGCGGAATATCAGAGCAATCTTCTTCAAATGCGTAGGAAAATTCAAATGGTTCAGCGAAGGTGGAATGGTGAGTAGCATCCGCATGAAGGCTTTCAGAATCAATTACATCGTTCTTAACTTAGCTTAGATCTTCCCAAAGAAGATTATCATAATCAACCATAAGGCTATTAAAATAGGATTGCGAACTATCAAAATCCCTCACCAATTGCTTAGTTTTCCTACAAAATACTTGTCTAATTGCTTTGTTTTCCACCTTGCAAGGAGAAGAATATCACCAGAGTGATCATTAACCAAGAAGTATCATAATTAATGACCCAAATGATATAATTAAGTGCAAATACTTGCACTTATCAACTATTATTCTACAATTCCACCTTGTATGAAGAACACTTCTACCCACGAAATCTATCCTACCTAATGCTTAATTTGAGCTGACTTTATTTGTTATTCAATTGTTTCTATTTCTCATCTATTGTAATAGATCTTAATGTTTAGAGAGTTAGATTAAGTTTTATTTTACAGCAAATCTCCTGCAAGCCGGCCGCATACATGCTACTACTGACAAGTCCAACCCAAAATTAGAATTGGACATTTTTAGACTTGGCATTTTAAGTGGAGGAATGAGTGTTTATAAGGTTAAAGTAGATAGCTAAAAAGTTAAATTAAGCCTCTGGAGAAGAAAGATTGAGGCTTGGAGTAGGGGTTCTAAATGTTAGATTTGACCTTTTAAGTCTTGAAATGGATGTTTTAAGGATTGAATTCGGCAAGTATAAAATTTTTTTGGCCGCACGCGTGAGGCGGCTGGCCGGCTGCATACAAATTTTTGTGTTTGTTTTATATCTCAAAGTTAGAATAATTTTCAAAGTTTTTGGTCTTTACTCAATCGTGAGCGTTGGATTTATTTTTCTTTTGAGGGGATTTTTAGACTGTTTTTAGAGGAAGAATGTGGTGTGAGAAGATAGTGAGATCTTCTTAGTAGTTTAGGTTCCAATTAAAAAAAAAGAGGTTTGAATTATAAGAGTTGGCAGAGAACTCATAGATGGGGAGTAGACTATTGATGGCCCAATCTCGATAACAACTAAATGTATTTCATCAACCTTTATATTACTCACTTTAATATTGTTTATTAATAGTTTATGAAAATCGGTCAACAAACAATTTTGGAAAAATTGTTTGAAAAGCGATTATGTTCTTATTATAACTTGAGGACTACAAATGAGTTATAAGCTATGTGAATTGAAATATTTGGTAAGAGAAGATTGCATTGCATGATTCAGTAATTTCTTCTAAGCAAGCAAGTTTTATTACCTAGATTTATGCACACAAAAAAAAATCATGTCAATATAAATGAAATACTTTATTAACATAAGAAACTATTATAAGATTTTGAACAACTACTATAGGCTGGAGAGACAAATTGTATTGATAAAAATATTAATCGAAGGTTATGAAGTTAAAAGATAGTTAGAGGAAGTGATGTGTACTAAAATCTGGCAAGATTGCGTTTCATTCAAAAGTATTTGGGAACTTTAATCTGCTAAGATATGATCAATTTTTTAACTAGCCTTTATTTAAGAACAACTGTTATGATAATTGGCTTTCATTATTAAGAATAACAGTTAGAAGTCTGATAAGCACTTTACATAGTTTGTTGTAATATATACTGCCAGAAGCATATTTATTAAAAATAACATTGTTCTGCTTCTTCCTTTTAACATGTTTTCTAGGTTTCTTTTACAATTTGAATCTTTAATTATTGTTGGGAATTTGTACATGATAAGCATTAAGGTTAGAGAAACGCTTGTGGTAACCAATATTATTTTCTTTTCTACAAAATAACACCTCACTTTTGCGAAACCATCTACAGTAACCATAATGACCCAAAAACGTTAAGTGGCCCTTAGTTTGTGAAATTACCATATTTTCTTGCTTAATTCTTAACTTTTCTCCTTTTTATGTTTTATTAATGAATGTCTTCTCCATTTTGAACGCCTTCTTTCTTCCACTGTCACAGTACATCCATCAGCCATCATCATCCTTGGCAATAGAATGTATAACAAAAGTAAATGTATCCAAGAAACATAGTACTATGTTTCAACAAGAAAGATATCAAACAATTATTTATCTTAAAATAAACAACAATAAATTACATATTTCGTCTTCTTTCACGTTCTATGTCTACAAAAAATTCCTTGGATGTAAATGGCGATAATCCTGCAGTATACAGGCTCTTATTACCATCATATGCTGGAATGCGTTTACCTAAATATGCCTTGTTGACTTGTACAAGCTTACTCAGTATTTCTCTACTGAATTTCATAGAGTTAACTTCTGGATCAATTGACACCTATCAAACTTTGAGACATCATTTGGTAAGTTTCGAAGCTTTAGGCCTATAAAGATTAAGAATATGCAAGCCCTCTTTAATCTTCCCCGCTCTTTCTCACACTCATACTTAGGGCTGTTCAAAATTAACCCGACCCGCCCGACCCGACCTGCTGATCCGCCGACCCGGCTCATAAACGGCGGGTCAAAAAGTAAAAATTCAAAAATCCGGGTCGGGTCATGGGCCGATTTTTTTTTTACCCGGGTATCCGCTAATGACCCGGTAAGAATTTGATATATAAAGTCTCTTTTTTTAGGGTTTGCTCATTTGCTACTTCCATTCCAAATTTCATTACCCAACCGTCACTTAGTCATAGTATTCTAGAGTTTGCTCATTGTTGATTTCCGCCTGTCCCAGCCGCAGCCAACCAGCCAGGCGTTTCCCTCCCTGCCGGCACTCATTCCTTCTCCCAGCCGTCCCTCCTCCCAGTCCCAACCGTCCCTTATTGCTGATTTCCGCCTGTTCAAGGTATGTTTTTGTTTATGTTTATTTTCTTATTTTTGTTTATGTTTTTGTTCAATTTCAAATTTGTTTTTGTTTATTTTCTGATTTTCGTTTTTGTTTAGATTATTTTTTGTTTTTGTTTTAGTTTATCTTCTTGTTTTTTTTTTAATGTTTTTGTTTAATTCCAAATTTCTTTTTGTTTATTTTATGATTTTCGTTTTTGTTTAGATTAGTTTATTTTGTTTTTGTTTATTTTCTTATTTTTATATTATTCCAAATTTGTTTTTGTTTATTTTCTGATTTTCGTTTTTGTTTAGATTAGTTTTTGTTTTTGTTTTTGTTTATTTTCTTATTTTTCTTTATGTTTTTATTTAATTCCAAATTTGTTTTTGTTTATTTTCTGATTCTCGTTTTTGTTTAGATTAGTTTCTGTTTTTGTTTTTGTATATATTATTATTTTAGTTTGTGTTTTTGTTTAACTTTTTTTTGTTTAATTATTTTCACTATTTGTTTTTAGGGTGATTTTCGTTTATGTTTTTGTTTATTTCATTATTTCTTCATTTTATTATTTCATTAAATCTTATTTCTGATTTTTGATTAGTTGTTATTGTTATTGATTTTAGTATACTCTGATTTTAGATTAGTTTAGTATGTTTTGATTTTAGTTTAGTATGTTCTGATTTGTTATTGATTTTAGTATGTTCTGATTTTAGTTTTTGTTGTTATTGTTTTTGCTGATTTTCGTTTAGTGCTTAGCTTAGATTAGTTTAGTATGTGCTTAGGTTAGTTTAGTTTAGTTTAGTATATGCCGATTCTTACATTTTTGTGATGTATATTATTTTGCAGGAATGGAACATTTAGTTTTAGAACAATCAACTAGTTTCGTTGATGAAACAACTGCTATTGCGACAGATAAATGAGCAAATGAAGACTTTGGACTGTTATTTAATTTTATGTTATTGAAGAGGCTTGTAATTACGAATTGTAGACTTTATTTTTTTGGACTTTTGTTAAAAACTTTGCTTTGTTTGTTTGGGACTTTAATATTTTATGGTGAACTATTAGTAATTTAGTGTTTTATTGTGGTAGACTATATAGTTTATTCGCGCCTCTGATATCCACATTATATATTGCTTTTGAGTTTTGAAAATTAGAATAATAATTTTAAGGAAAAATTACCTTGAATAATCCAAACTATTCATGATTTTTCCTACAATAATCCCAACTACTGATTAACCATGAATAATCCCAACTTTGAGGGGTATTTTCCTAGAGTAAACTTGGGTAACCAGATGACCTGCTATAGTAGGTAATTCACCAAAAAAATAAAGGATAAATGGACATTAATAATCCCAACTTTTCGTCATCCGCTCAAAACAATCCCAACTTTCGCATATTTTCTAAAAAACCCAACTTTGCCACTTATTTGCTCAGGGCATACCCTTTTCTTTGTTGACCTGTTGTAACCGGTAAAATTTGCCCATTGCAATTCCCCTTTTTTATTACTTCTTTTCCCCTTTATAAAGCTCATCTTCAACCTTAGATCTCTTCAAAACAACCCACCATTAATGACCTTCTTCATTGAGGCCCTTCTTCCTTAAATCAATTTTTCATCTTTTCTTTCCTTTTTTTCTTAATTTTTTCAATTCCTATTAAACCCTAACCATGAAATCAATTTGTGCTTCATATGCATCATCATCTACTGGATCTAGATATTCAAAATCGAAAGGGCCATTGCTATGTCACCATGGTGTACCTGCCAAACTACAATTAGTAAATGAGTATATATTACGAGGTTATCTTTTGCAATTTGATGAAAATGGATGTTTTTGAGTATATATTAGGTGATTTTGATTAAAATAATTTCCTGTTAAATCCATGAAATTGGTATACTTTACTACTTATTTATGTGATTATGATAGATAGTGGATGCGTGTAATGCTTAAAATAATTTTGATTAAAATAATTTCCTGATTAAAATAATTTTGATCCATGAAATTGGTATACTTTACTACTTATTTTGATTAAAATAATTTCCTGTTAAATCTATTGAAATGGATATTGGTGAGTTATATAGTTGTTCTTGATCAGGTAGAATAGTGCCAATGCTGGTATATTTAACTATTAATGAAGACTCTTATTGATTGTTTGATTGATATGCTGAGTTGATATTGCTAAGTTACCTTGTTGTTCTTGATTATGTTCTATTATCATGAATGGTGTAGAGAGCAGTAGCTATTAAAAATGATTAAAGAACTTTCAGGATTCTGGGTTAAGTTGCAATTTATGAAGTGGACTATAATTGAAGATGGAGGGAGGTTTTTTTACAGAGAAGTTAGGTCAAAAGAGTTAATGAGGAAGGAGGTGGGAACTAATGGGTTTATTAGGTGTTTTACCGGTTACAGCAGGTCAACAAAGAAAAGGGTATGCCCTGAGCAAATAAGTGGCAAAGTTGGATTTTTTTAAAAAATATGCGAAAGTTGGGATTGTTTTGAGCGGATGACGAAAAGTTGGGATTATTAATGTCCATTTATCCAAAAATAAATTAAATATTAATTTAAAATTAGAAAATTTTTTTGAAAATTTACATAAAAAATTCTAAATAATAAAAAAAAAATCATAACTTTTTTATGAACATTTTTTTAACATTTTTTTTGACATTTTTTTTTATATTTATCTTTTTTTTTTAAAAAAATAAAACTTACTATAGCAAGTCATCCGGTCACCGGGTTTACTTTAGGAAAATGCCCCTCAAAGTTGGGATTATTCATGGTTAATCAATAGTTGGGATTATTGTAGGAAAATCGTGAATAGTTGGGATTATTCTAGGTAATTTTTCCTAATTTTAAAATTAAAAGTTCAAGCTTTGATGAATACAAATTAGAAAAATTCAACATAAATATAGCCTAAAATATGCCCGAAATTCGATTTTAAAATTATAATTAAATCTGAAAAATAATAACCGGGTACCCGGTGTCCCGACCCGCTTTATCCGGGTACCCGCAATAAATTGGCCAGGACACGGGCCACAAAAAAAGGTACCCGGCTTTCCGGGTACCCGTTCCGGGTAGCCGGTAATGAACACCCCTACTCATACTTGAGTTTCTTCAACTCTCTAACACCCCCCCCCCCCCCCCCCCCCCCTCTCCAAAATACCATTCTTTTCCTCCAATCTATCCACTATTTCTTTTTGCAAAGGTAAAGGATGATAGAATCTGATTTTATCTGGAAAAAAAGTATTTGACCAAATCATCCCCTTAAATTTATATTGATTTTTTTCTGATTCGTCTAAACATATGGAGATAATGTTTCTTGCTGAAGGAAAATGATTAATGAAAACAGAACTTAACAGATGGGTTAAAATGCTGAGGAGTAGGTATATTTATAGCGTTTTTTCCCGTTTTAAAACCAAAAGTACAAATAGCTTTGGGAGAATAAAATGGTTTTCATCATTAATTTATTAGGAAAACTTTTTAACTGCCTTCTATTTGGATTTTTTTGAAAACGATTCGTATTTTTTGGTGAGATTTGCAAGTTACCACAGTACTTCTTAAAGATCAGTGTTATCCGACATCTGTCAAATCTATCAAATTTTGAGTTTTTTTTATTCTTTTTTTGTGTTTTATTATTTCCAAAAAATTACTTGGAAATAGAGAGAGGTAATAAAACGTGGAGATTATGTTCAAAGAAGATGAAAAAACAGAAGTGAAGAGATGAGTTCAAATACTGAGGAATAAGTATATAGCGCTATTATAGTGGGTCACTGAATGCACAAACAATAATGGGGAAAGTATTTTTAGGAAAACTGTTTAAATGCTCTCTCATAGCATTTTGAAATAATGATTTATATTCTTTGGATTGATTTGCAAGTTACCGCACTACTTGTGTAACATCCCGAAATTAAAGGGAAAACGACTTTTTGAAGAAACTAACCTTGGTCCAAGTCAAATCGGATGTTATAAGATAGTTTAAAACGGATTTATGAAATCAAATCAACTTGCGGATCGAGTTCTATTAGGGTTATTAAGAACTACTAGACATAAAGCAAACTTAGCAGCGGATAAGTTTATAAATTAAGTCTACTCATTACAACTTGAGAACGTAAACGCCTCATAAAACCAAATATTCATAATAGGTAAACTAAAGTTCATAACGTGACTTCTGAAATCTAACGTTTTATTTCTCCAAGGACTATCCTCACTCCCCATACCTGCAATTTAACTTACTGCTAGTGATTATCCAAGAAGGAAACGACATCATCGCATGATCATTAAGATCAAAAAGTACACGTCAACCAGAAGTCGTAATTCATTTAATTCGAGTACAATAAATTTAAAAATAATAACTTTAATAATTTCTTGTTTCGGTTAGTCAGCCATACTACTGTATCTTTTTCAGCCATACTGCTATATCTTTTCCAGCCATAATGCCGGTTCCACTTCAAACTCCATAGGCGAGACAATACGCTAGGGGGAGCTAACCCCTAAGCAAGTCCTTACCATAGACACACGTCCTACTTCGGTGTCTGTGGTTTAGTTTGCATACCCACGCGGTGGCTCATAGGCTCCAAAAGCCGCGAGTAATTCATTCCACCAATTGACGCCATACTACGTCCAATTTCAAGTTAGTGAGGTCATACTCCCTCTGCTTATTAAAATGTTATAATGAAATAAGTTATTCGGAAGCGTATCAATATTCATACTACACACCCATACTTTACCTTTGTTACCATTATCATATGGTACATAACATATACTATAATTCTATGCTGCGTGCATGGTTGTTAAAATCGCGATTCTAATCTACGATTCTAGGATTTTACGATCCAAAAACAAGCGAGCGATTTGAATCGCAGTTAGAATCTTAAAGTTGTAGAATCTTACGATTCTAGTTGGAATAAAATTTTTAGAGGTAGAATCATTACACGATTCTACGATTCTACGATTTAACGATCTGATTCTACTAATATAGTATGAATTATTTTTAATTTTTCTTATGTACCATATTTTACTGATCTCTTCCACATATACACATAAATTTCAAATTTACCATCATGAAAACATTTTAAAAACAAATTTCTTAATCGGTATGTAGATTTAAACTAATTATTGAAAAGTTTTCGTTATATTCTTAAAAGTAAAGTCAAAGAAACTTTAATTCATAAATTAAAATACTTTTGAATTGGATAATAATGATAAGAAACTGGATATTTTATTATTTTTAAGTTTATTTGTAGAATCGTACGATTCTACGATTCGATTCTACCGATTTGATTCTACCTCTCCAAACGATTCTAAGTAGAATCACGATTTTAACTACTTTGGCTGCGTGTACGTACCTTAAACAAGATAACCAATTCTCAAACGTCTTAATCAATTGCCAGTCACGAATCGATTTCCTACAAGGTTCAATTGTATTCGGCAAATAAGCACACATACACACTTTCCTCAAATCAAACCATAACACATACATATAACTACTACCACACTTATAATACCACAAACATCTTAATCTATCACATACTATAACATGGTAAACGCACAAAATAGGACAGCATACATAATCTGTCCAGAAACACGACTTAAAACTGTCAAACTGAAAATCCGACTTCACCTTTGCGTCCGGAAGGCATCAAAACCTCCGGATACTTATTTTCATAATTTATAACATAGTATAAGTATTTTTTAACTTAATTTCAAAGCCAAAAATACTCCAAAAAACCCTTTTTTCACCATTTTCAAAACCTACGGGATTTTTGTCAATTTTTATTAAAAATATATACAAATTCCAATGTTCACATTTCCTATTAAAATTCATACCATCAAAATCATAAACTCATGCCCACATATTAAAAATCATTTTCATAATTCCAAAATAATTCATTTCTTACGAATACAATTTTTCCTAAACAAATCATTCATCAACACATTAGAATTTACATACCACACAATAATAATTCCTCATACTACAACACAAATGTCTCCATGAACAACCCTAATTTACATATGTGTTGTTATTATTATTATTTTTTTATATATTCACCCATCATCTTAATTTAACATACTCATATAAAAAATAAATAAATCTTACAACAAAACATCTTACACTAAAATTTGACAAGGCATATATAAAATTCATACCATTACTTTAAATCATGAAAGAAATATCCATGTATCAAAAATTCACAAATCACATAATTTAATTTAAACTTAATATAAAAATAAATGGAAATTTATACTTACAATTATATGAAAAACAGCAAAAATCAAGGTTACAAGAAGGTACTAGGCGTGTAGCTTGCTAGAGTTTTGTGAAATATTTCTTGAGATTTCTAGGAATTTGAGAGAGTTTTCTTAAAAACTTTAGGAAGAAAGAAAAACAAAAATAAAAAGATGATTAAGGATTTAAAAGAGTATAATTAGAAAGAATTATTGTCATGATCTTTCAATTACTCAAATGGGGGTTACAAACCACACCAAAAGACCCCATTATTTTTTTTAATGGGTTAAGGAAAAAGATGGGTTTAGCATTGCCCCTTTCCATCCTATTATTTTTTTTTTTAAATTTTCAAATAAAAAGATGGGTTAAGGGTTTGGGCCCAAAATAATTTTAATAGATAAAAGGATTGAAATCTCATGGTCAAGCCCAAAATAAATAATTAAAAAAATATTATTTATATAAATTAATATTACTAGTAAACAATTAAACATATCGGGAAAATAACAGGGTGTTACAACTTGTTAAAGTTCATTGTTAGCTTACATCTGTTAGAAAAGACATAAGTTAGATTACATAATTAAAGCTTATAGAAAATATATTTTTTAAAAAAAAAACGCTAAAGTGTCTTATTAAGTATAGTAAATTGATACCATAGTTTTTGTATGGAAGTTTCTGTTGCCTAAATAAGGTATAAATTGCAAAAAAGTTTTTTTTTTTTTTTTTTTTTCTAACATAGGTGCCATAATATATACTACTAAGCTTAGCGGTTGTAGATTGTATAAATCAAAGTTAAAGATTATAGAAAATATTTTGTGAAAAAAAGTCTATATTGATGCTGCTAGAATTTGATTCTCTTATTTAAAAATATCCTTGCAATCTTTTGGAACAAATGTAAACCTCTCTGGGTTTAATTGTTTGGGACGAATAATAAATGAGAAAGATATTCTCTGGGCTAAAATTATGCATGGATAAAATAAAATCTGAGGGAAAAAATTTATGTGGGGAAAGAATCTGAAACGCAAAATCTAGGAACGTATCTTCTGGTACTAATATCTTTTGGCGGCTATTCCTTGCAGTAAATCTGTGACACCTGTTTCTCATCATCAAAACCTCTAAGCTGCGAAAATGCTTCTGTATAGAGTTTGTTTTGATAAAAAACCAGTATTGTCACATAAATTAGCATCTCATAAAATGATTTTAAGAGTCTCCCGTTGCAAGATGATGGTACGGATGATCTTTGATAAGAAGTAGAACCAAAATCTCGAAGCAAAAGTATAAGACAAACCCAAAAAATATGGCATTAGTTTATTTTGGGAATACTAAAAACTGGGACAAAGCAATCTGGGAATGAAATCTCTGGGCTAAAATCTTAAAGGAATTAAGCTGGGAACTAACAAAAAGACTCTAGGAGGGAAAATTTCTCGGATAAAGCAAAATTATAGGACTGACAAAAAGTATTGCATTAATTTATTCTGGAAACAATGAAACTTGGGACAAGGAATTATGGGAAGAAAAATCTTCTAGGCTAAAGTCTTGTAAAAACTAAGCTGGCAATGAAGATTTTAGTGTAAAAAAAAACTATGGGACAAAAAAATTCTGGGATAATAAACTTTTCTTCTAGGATGATATGTTAAGAAAGTAGATTGGATGTGTTAAAGTGTTTATTTCGCTACATTTAGAAAATTGAAGTGATAACCTTTTTGTGCATTGTATAGTAAAATCAAAGAGCCGTTAGGAGTATTTGTCCCTTGTTAAATTACGAGATAATTAATCCCTAACTCTAACAATATTTAATCAAATTATTGTGTTATTATTTCTTAATATAAAATAAATTTTGATACCACTAATTTTCATTGACACTAATTCATAAGAGTAAATTTTGTACATGTCAAATATGAATTTATCAAATTCTCAATTTTAACTTATTTTTTTACTAGTTTTTTCAAAAAAAAACTAACTTTAATGAAATGGTGGATTCAAAAAGTATCATTTTGATGATATCCACCCACCAGTTAAAGAGAGAACCAAAAAACTAAAAAGAAACACGTCAATGGAATATTTGGTACTCCCAGAAGTTTGATAAGCATTATACATAGGTTGCCTTAATATATACTATTAGAAGCATATCCCCCAATTTACATTATTGTACCGTAAACACTATATGTTTATAAGTTTCTGATACGTAAGCTCAGAAGCAGCGCTTATAAATAGTTCCAAAAAGTGATATTGCTAAATGGTATATATAAGCAAGGACTATATTCCCAGAATATATATACTGCCAGATTTAAGGTTGTCGGAATTTATACATTTCTGTAACTTATACTTCGAGAAGATCTTTATAGAATCTGATCATAAAAATTCTATTTATAGTTACACTTCAATGCTAGGTTATTGTACATATTTTAAATATACAATATTTATTTAAAGCAACAGATGTGCTTAGCTGATGCAAACTATATATATATATGTTATGGGTTATAACCCCTACTCCTTGAAAAGGTCCAAGTTACCTTAAGTCAACAAGTCAAAAGTCATGTTTACTCGTCAAATCAATTACCTTGAATACGGTCAAACGAGGAAGACCAACAGCAGGACAACAGTTCCTTGATTTGCCTGGGTCAAAGGCATTCCTCTTGATAAAACCTCTTCCAACTCCCGATAACCGCCCTCCAATGATGTCTCTTCTGATACAGAGGTAACTTCCAACAGTTACCAGGGCCAGCAATAACCTCCCAGCAGAGGTAACTTCCAAAGGCAAACCATAAGAAGGAAGCATCACTTCATTAATCAGGTTACGCCAATCTTACCCAAAACACACATACTAATTACTATTTCTCTGGTATGACTTAAGCATCGGAGGGCTCTTCCGGGACATCAGCCCCCGGTTTAGTTTTTCCTTGTGGTTGCAGGAACACCACGCGCGTCGGTCTGATCATCCTATTTCCCTCCTAACATCCCCTTACAAATTTGACCGTTTCTCAACAAAAACAGTTTGGCGCCATCTGTGGGGATAAGAAAAGTATCATCCTTCAAAACACCTGAAAATTCCACCCAAGATACTACGAAGGCACCACGTAAGACAAACACAAAAGAAGCGTCCATAGCAAGAAGCACTAACACTTCCACTTCTCATAGGGGAAACCAGGCAGTGACCAGGGAAGATCTTGAAGCTCTTGCTAACAATCTGTCGCAAACCTTTGCTGAGTAGTTACGCAATGTTGCTGCCCAGAATGTCCCACACAATAACCCTGATTTGAATGCTACTCATGCGGCGATGAATCCACAAATTCAAAATTTACAGACAATGTTTGCCGGACAGAACAGAGATCCTTGTTAGCATGAACACCGTGAAGAAAGAAGTTCTCCCGCCTATTCCAGGGCAAGAACTTCAAATAGAAGACAAGAAACATCTCCCTGGACAGAAACATCCCATATTAACATTTCCAAGAGGACGGAATGCAAAGATCTGAGATCTCATATAAACCGTCGTCGACAGGAAAGGACTAATGATGTTCAAAGTTTTATGGACAGGAAAAGAAGTCAAAGATCTCAAAGGACCAGGGGCTTCGGCAACACTAACCAGATGGCAAAATCTTCTGCTAATCAAGGCCCTCTCCATGAGAAAGAAGCTTCTATGCTGCTGAATTCTCCCTTGTCTAGCAGAGATTCTGGCCACTCCAAATCCTGCCAAGATAAAAATCCCAACCATTCCTCCATTCTCAGGGACCCAGTGCCCACAAGAACATATGATTGCATATAAGAACCCTATGGTTCTGTATACCACGGATTCAGCGTTACTATGTAAGTTCTTCCCAATTAACCAGATAGGCCTAGCCCTGACATGGTTCACTTCGCTTCCCAATGGAAGCATCAAAAGTTTTACAGAATTGAGGCCAAGTTCCTCAGTCACTTCACAGCATCGAGGAGACAGGAGAAGTCTAACTTCCACCTTCTCAGTATCACTCAACAAGAGGGTGAATCACTCTCTGCCTATCTTCAAAGATTCCACGATGGAGTCTTAGCCGTTACCGACTTGGAAGAGTCTATTGCTGTCTCAGCCCTCATAAACGGCATGAGAAATAACAAATTGAAATTCTAACTCTTGGAAAATCAAGTCAAAACATATGCTGAGGCAATGAAGCAGGCTAGAAGCTTCGTTACTGCTTCCGACATATGCCATCAATTAGACCCATCTTCTAGGAAACGCAAGAATGAGAAATTGTCAGAAGGGAGGGAGAAGCCCTCAAGCCATGCAGTTGCTCCTAGGAGGGGATCTTACCGTCCTGAAATAGATCGGAAGTATCCTCCTTGATACCTCAAAGATGATGGGTACGACTCCTGATTCAGCCGCAATAGAAGAGAGATCTTTTATGCCATAAGGGATGAGTTGCCTCCTCCTACACCGATTCCTACACCCAAGTACCACCGCAACATAGATTTATGGTGTGAATTCCATAAGGAACATGGCCATACACTCCCTAACTGCAGTGAACTTAAAAAGGAACCTTGATCAGTTCGCTGATGAAGGAAAGTTGAATCGCTTCCTCTTTCGGGATTCAACGAGGAGGAGATACAACTCAGATACAAGAGAATACAAGAAGGCTGAGGCAGAGAAAAAGGCCAAAACCAAAGAGCATTCTAGTGCAACTAACGGTGTCATTAATTAACATGATCGTTGGTGGTTACTTTCCCTACCCTAAGATCCGCCAGGGACAGTATCCATACTCTAGTCAAAGGGCCGCCAAAAGGGCAACCTTCCTGCCCCGAGATGAAGTTTGATGAAAAGTTGAGCATTCCCCTACAGCAACCACAGTCTAATCCAGTGGTTGTCACTCTCAAGATAGGACAAGTGAAAGTCCGCCGAATTCTGGTGGATACAGGGAGCACCGCGGATTTGATCACAATGGAGTGCCTACACCAGATGAAATATGAAGAGAAACACCTCCAACCTATAGACAGACCTTTGATTGGGTTTGGAGGAGGAAGAGTCATTCCCCTGGGAACCATAGTTCTTCCTGTAAGGATTGGTGAAAAGAACAAAGGTCGGAGCCTGGCAGTACGGTTCACCGTGGTTGATGTTAAATTTGCTTATAATGCCATCATGGGACTGCCCCTAATCAACAAGGTCAAAGCCGTTATATCAACCCACCAATTACTCATGCAGTATGAAAGAGATGATGCCTCAGTGGGCATATTAAGAGGTGACCAGAAGTCCGCTCGAGAATGTCTCATAAACGCCTTGAAGAACGGAGAACCAGTCCAAGAATGTGGACAGAAAAGGAAACTGGAAGAAACTTCTATCCTCAACATCCATTCCCCCTCTCAAAGGCCAGAGCCTTCTGATAAACATGAAGAAGTTGACATATGGGGGAAGGGTGAGATGATCAAGATTGAATAAGGTATGCAAAAGTATTTGTAGTACTAAAATTAGAAAACAAAATATACCAATAGAAAAAGTATTATGATACATCTTTGTTACAGAGAGAACGATTATATTATATCTCGCAATAGCTTCATAGTTGTTAATTTAACACAGAATTTGCAGAAGCTTCAAAGAGTAAAGTAATCTGCCCTATGCATAATTTAGGAAGTTGAATAAGGTATGCAAAGCTACATGAATTATATCTCAAAAAAAAAGATTCACTTGCTTCTCCTCAAATCATTCATCCGAGGGTGCACGTTACCGCCAGATACTATAATATTCAATCTAAATGCATAAAAACTCTTCAAAAGGTATCCGACTCATACAAAACTATTGTTAGAGTATGGGGAGAGAAAGAAGGTGGCAACTCTTACACATAAAGGAGAGTGCGACCTAAGAGTCCTTAAACCCGAGAAAGATCCACTGATGAATCCTCAGAAAAAAACCTCAATAGTAAAAAAAAAAAGAAAAAACGAAAAAAATAATGGTGTGTAATAAAGCAAAAGTAAGGGGTCGATCCACAGGAAAATAACTATATGACAATTAGTTTGATGTCATTAAACTTTTTACTTTTTGGTTAGTTTTGATGAGTTACGAGAACAATGATTCAAATTTAAATAATAAAGCTAAGGACTAGAGTTTGGGTGAATAACTCCTTAAATTGCTAGGGGGATGGGTTGAAGATATGTTTTTAATCAAGTTTTAGGATGAGAAAAGTCTTTCCATACTAGCTCCACTACTTTCGGGTATAGAAAGATATAGTTACTAATACGGTGAGGGGAATTCGACTTCCGAGCGTAAAACCTGACCTTGCTACTAACTTTTTATTATATACACATGACTTCTAATTGCTATTGAAACCAAAAGTAATTAAACAAGATAGGCAGGGTTCATCATTCTAAGGACTGACTAGGTCTCACAGACATCCTACTAATACTCATTATATGAAGGAATTCATACATCACAAGTATTTAATAAATTCAGTCAACATTAAATGTCCAAAATGGAGATTGAAATGAAGTAGGCACAAGCTATGTCAATAGAGTTTTTATGGAATACCTTAGAACTCACATATTTAATCATATACATATATATACAACCCATTCGCCCCTTAAGCAAATCAATTTGTTATCCCCAAACTCTAGAAAGTAAATTACTCACTCATGTTTAAGGAACAACAAAAAACATTCATAATTAAAGCATTCATGATTCATACAATAAACTAAAAGTAAAGGTTAAAAGGACTTACTTCCAACAATGGTAGAGATGAGAATAATAATAACAAGAACAAGAACTCCAATATGCAAATACACCAACATGTTGTGAAATATCCAAATGTTTGATTGATCTCAATATGAAAACTACTTCTAAACTACTAGTATTTGTGAATTAAATTAACAACTTAAAGCTTGACATGTAGAATAAAAATGCTAAAAAGAAGTGCTTTTATGAAAACTAAAACAAGTTTCTTAACTTAAGAACAAGTCTTTGAATTTAAGCCACTACAAGAAAAAGCATTTTGGGCGACACCCAAATATGTCGCCCAAACTTCACTTTATGTCGCCCAAAGCAAGGGCAACAAATCTAAAAAGTGACACGACAAGTGTCGCCCTATCGACGCCGCCCATGCTTGGGCGACACACACCCATCTATGTAGCCCATACTTGAACTTTGGGCAACACTTTCATCCACGCAGCCCATAGTTAGTATCTTTGGGCGACATACATTTGTGTCGCCCATATTGCAACTTTGGCGACACTTTAGTTGTGCAGCCCATAGTTTCCTTCTTTGGGCGACATAACACTGTTTGTGGCACATATTTTGTTGTTTTGGGCAACATATTTGTGTGATTTAGGTTCTTAAATCCCATAATTTTTTATACGACGACCACGACGACAACCACAATAATAACAATAATAACATATTTCTAATTATACAAAAAAAACAATATGTATATACATATAATTTGAATTCTTTTCATATATTTTTCGACACAAAAATATTAAAAAATTACAATGGCTATTTATTACTTGCTCAAGATAATCAGCACATATAAAAAAGTGATTATCAAAATCAAAATGTTATCATTAAGCATCCTATTTTTCAGTTGAATTTCGAGCAGGCCTCTAAACAAGAGGTACATGCTTTCCATCATTAAGAACTAATGCCTGGAGTATTCCCGTTTCACTATCTGCCGCATCAGTGGAAAGATATATGACGAGTGTATTGGCTCTTGCGACCACCCGCTCAATGCACTTTGCAGCTTGAGGAATTGAAAAAAAGCAACTTGAATTCTTGGCATTGCTGAAGATCCAATAACCCAATGTTAGAGGCTTTTGATGCCAAAAACTTCTTAAATTTTAAATTTACAACAACAATCTATTATCCCAACAGCAAAAAATAACTATTAAATATAAATTGAATAAAATTTCAATAATTTTTTAGCTTCATAAATTCCTGAAAAATACCATTATCAACATGTCAAGCTGAATTTAACCATAAAACCATGACGAATCACCTAACAAAACAATGTACTCCATTCACGAACTACAAAGATCTTAAAATGAGAGCTTGTTTTGAGAAGGTAAAACTTACCTTTGGATGCACCACTAAGAACAGTAGCTCTGGCACAAGTTCTGTCATCTAGATGAACATCAACTTTCAAAAATACATCCATATAACATAGTCAATCAACAATGATACTTTGAGAGAATTTTTGCCAAAATTAGAACTTAACAAGAGCTAAATTTTTAATTAAAACACAATCACAGTAGCTATAAAAGCAATCTATATACTTCCACACTCAGTAATAATACTTTGAGACAATCTTGTAGCCCAAATGGACAATAATTTTATATTATTAGATTAATTCAGAAATTAGAATCATTTAAAGAAAAAAAAAAGTCAATGAAACCTAAATCAATCTATCAAAACAACGAAAATCAAGGACAAAAACTGAAGATAGAAAAATCGAAATTCAACAAACAAATTAAACTACACAATGGAAAACCAGTAGCAGGCAACAACAATGAAGGATAAGGAAAAAACCCATGGAAAGTTTAAGATACATAAAAGCAAAATTAAAGAAACGAAAAACCATGGAGGAGCAACAACCATGGAAGAGGAACTTTATTAAAGATGGAAACAAACCTTGAGAAGCAGCATTAATGGCGGCGCAGTTGGTGAAATTGGGGTGGCGCAGTTGAAGAGAATGGAGAAGAAGAGTGGTGTAGTGGGAGAAGAAGAATGGAAACAAATTGATTTTTTGTGTTGTTAGGGTTTTACTTTAGGGAGGAAGGCTAGGTAGAATATTAGATGTAGATCGTGACGGCGGGAATTGGGCTTTAAGATTTTTAGGTTTTAGGGGTAAATGCGGAATTGGGCGACAACAGAAATAATATGTGGCCCATATATCTTTTGGGCGACAACAGTAATAATATGTGGCCCATATATCATTTTGGGCGACAAAATTTGTAAATGTCGCCCAAACTGTACCTTTTGTGCTTCGGTTATATTCGAGTGACGCCCTAAGTAGCCCATGTGCCACACACGATCATATGACGCCCATAATTTGATATTTTTGACGCCCAAAATTAATTTTCTTGTAGTGAAGATATTTTTGTTCTATGGT
>JAAKBH010001303.1:0-27292 GCA_019776075.1 Amaranthus palmeri | reverse complement strand
AGCGTCAAAAGAAACTTCTACATAAATTAACTTTTCTGCAAAATCATAATCAAATTACACCATAGTTAGTTTTTTCACAATTATTAATGAGGATACATTAAATATAAAGAAATTATATTTACATACCTTGAGTGAGGGATCTTTTGTTGATGGGCAATTTCGACTATCGTGATAATCAAACTTACCACAAGTTTTGCACTTTCTTTTGGTCTTCTTGCTTTGCTCAATATTTAGTTCTTTTTCCCCAACTATTCTTTGCCTCTTGCCTTTGTTCTTTGACTGGATTGGATTTTGGATTTCCATTGTCGAAGATGAACACGGGCCGACAAATAATTCAATTTGTTGCTCTTTAGTAATTTCCACCCTCACATCTTCACTTTCCTCCAATTTTCGACTAAATTCCTTTAGATTTTGTCACACTTTTTACTCTCCTCAATTACATTCCCATGCAAATCAAAGATAGGCTTCTTCAATGCTATCTTCGTCCAACGATCTAAAATGTATTGCTTTGGTATTTGTGTTATTTGTCTTGCACTCATAACACAAATTGCATGGGAACATAGTATTCCTATCCGTTTATATAACATGCAATCACAATCCACCTTCAACTCATCAATTGAACTTCCCAATATCAACTCCACCTTGTACATTTTACTTACGGTTGAGTCCAAAACACTTATACTTTCCACACTTTCAATCTTTTCAATATTTTGAATATAAATTTTGAAACAAGACTTATAAACTTCATATTGAAAAAGATAAAAAATTGTTCTAGTATACACTTCACCGGCATGTTTTTCAATTGGCAACGGTGTTTTATATTGAGGGTTTGTGTGAAGTGATTCGGCATTGAGCTTATCTTGTTTGTACCTCTGTGCATCCATGGCACTTTCATAACTCATATAAAATTCCACCAATGTCATGTGAGGGTTTGAAAAGTGGTTGAAGAAACTATTAACACTTTCGGATCGTAATGTAGTTCTTAAAACACCCCCCAATGTGATATCTCTAAAATATGCGGGTATCCATTGATCTCGTATACTATATATACTACTAAACCATTTATCTGTTTGAAGGTTATATGTCTTCATGATTCCCTCCCATTTTTCCTCAAATTCACTTACTTCTTGATCTATATTCCACACACAATCATTTAGTTCTTTTAAAAAACCCTCATTTTTGTTCAATTCCGGCCCAACTTTGTCGGTTACTTTACTCATGATGTGCCACATGCAAAGTTTGTGTATGGTTTTTAGAAACACATTTTTGATTGCAATTTTCATGGAAGGGTCTTGATCGGTTATTAGATATGTTGGCACACAATCCCCCATACAGTGTAAAAATGTCCTAAATAACCACTCAAAAGATTCAGTATCTTCCTTGGCTAATAAACCTATACCAAAAGTAACACAAGACTTGTGATGATCCACGCCGGTAAACGATGCTAAAACCATGCTGTACTTATTGGTATCATAGGTACAATCGAAAGTAACCATTTCCCCAAACAAACAGTAATTTTTCCGACTTATCGTATCAGACCAAAATAGACGTGAAATATGATCCTCTTCATCTAATGCGTAATCAAAGTAAAACCCCGTGTAAATATCTCTTTTTTTAATAAAATTCTCGATTAACATTTTCCCATCATCTGTAACACCCCTGAATTTCCGACCCCTTGTACGAAACCAAAATCGTAAAGGACGGGAGGAAATTCGGGTGTTACATAAAAGAAAAGGAAAAAGAATTTTGATAAATGTTAAAGATTAGCTTTAAAGATGTGAGTGGAAATTTCGGCAGCATCTACTTTAAAATTGTGCGTCTTTTATAGAAAAACAAAAGTTATTTGAAATCTAATAAAGTAAAGGCATCACGGCCTATCAAAACTATATTACGGCGGAATGATTCATCGCCGGCTTCTGAAATCAATATGCCAAGCATGGATCGTGGTTCCGGTGTCAGCGCTTGTGTTTTGAACTAACTAGACTCTTTAAAACCATAGAATTTATAAACTACGCAGCGGAGAATATATATACAAAAAGAGGACATGTGCCTCAAGCCAAAAACATAAACAAATCTAAATACAAAGGAACTATATCTAACGTCAAAATAAAAGTAAAATTGCACGCTTCAGCGTTCTCACTCATCCCCGTATGCAATGCATAGAAGTTTCATCACCTGTAACGTCTATCAATGATGTCCCCGCTGCTCAACGTAAGATCATATACCAACGCGTCATAGCAGGGCCATCAAAGATGAGCCATCAACAAAGAAAACAAACAGTACACATCAGCATTTAACATCATATCATAATGAGGCATAATTAGCATCAATAAAATATGTCATAATGATAATATGAGGGTGATTTCACAACACTCCGAATGCCAATCATAACCACTGAACATCAGCTCCTACTTCCCACCGTCAATTCCATTTTCTTCACTTATTCTCGACTTCATAACTTCTTTTCGATTTCATAACTTCTCGGTATCACTTGAATCAAGAGCTTAACCACTTTCAAATATTTATGTATATGTGACTAGAGGCCACCATATTGGGGTTTGCAAGACCCACATGGCCACACCTCAACCAAAGGGCGGTGACGGGCCATACCGGCGCCCAATGGTAAAGTATGAACATACCCCCGTACAGCGACCATATATAGATGATCCTACCTCCGGGAACTAAAGCCACTGGGGTACCAAACCAGTGGAGCCAGTATACCTAACGTATGTGACTAGAGGCCACCATAGGGTTTGCAAGACCCACATGGCAACACCTCAACCAAGGGCGGTGACGGGCCATACCGGCGCCCAATGGTAAAGTATGATCATGCCCCCGTACAGCGACCATATATAGACGGTCCTACCTCCGGGAACTAAACCCACTGGGGTACCCTAACCAGGGGAGCCACAATAATCCAACAAATCTGCTATCTTATCAATAAGGGACTCCTTCCCATTACAACCAACAAGTTTCTTACTCCATCACTAAGGGATTTATTCCCATTTCATTTCACCTTATTCAATACTTCCTTACTCAATCACCAAGGGATTCTTTCCCATTCATAAACATAATCCAACCACATTAGTAAGGGGACCATTCCCTATTCAACTAACATGAATCAATCTTAATACCAAAGTAGTCATTCTCATTCGAACTAACGTAAGTCAAACTCATCAATAAGGAGATCGTTCCCATTCAACTAGCAATAATCAATATCATCAATAAAGAAACTATTCACTATTCCCAACTAAAGATAAGCAATATCATTAATAAGGGACTCGCTCCCTTTCAAACAAATAATAATAAGTTCAATATCAAGGGATTCAAATCGTTCTCCTTCTAAATCATTACAAATCATTTAGCATACTAACATCGCTCTCTACTAGTAAACTTGAAATTCATATAATCAATAACTTTGATATTTCATTCGACGACGATTCATAGGTTATGTACATTATATGTTTTTAAAACAATTCAATATCGGTATATATAAAATACAAGATGCATGCAAGAGTTAATTACTGCGTGTATATACCTGTAAGCGTCACTGCACGACTAAAAGTCACAAAAATCATCCAATTAAAGTTCTACCTTCCTCTTATGAAATGGGCACCTATAGAGTTATGAATGGAACTAATAAGTCTCCTTAACGACTTTGTCATACCAACTAAATACCAAAGTAACCGCTATCACCCATTCAACATGAGTTTCCGATCACTCTAGCACACACATAACACATTCAATAGAAGTCAAAATCATTAACTCAACACAACATAAGTCCTTCCATCAATTTAAAAGTAAAAGTATATGTGAATCGTTTCTTTACATTAACCAATTTTGTACATATCGGCTCGCGTTACCCAAAAATAACCAATCACAACTAAGCCTTACAATTTTTAACACAACACTTATACAACGATAAGCCAATTCTTAGAGTTATCGCATCGCGGTATCATTTGTTACATTCTACAAGGCTAGAAAGAACTGTAATCAAAACAAGTCAAGTAACCTAAGCAACCATCGACGAAGAGTAGGCATCATGCTCTTAGCTTTCTAACATCATGCATTATGACTTGAATAACATCCTAATAAGGGTATTTGTAATTTACAACAATCAACCCAAAACAACTAGCAACTATTATTCTCAATTTAAACAAAAAAAAAAATCATTTTCATAGTCACTGCAATCATCACCATCAATAATACCCCACAATTCATACCATCCATAATAACAGAATAAATAAACATAAAATAATCGTAAATACTTGATTGAAGGAATAACCAATTGAAATCCCCATTTGAACAAATAAACTCATAATTGACTATTTTCGATTTTCATGACAGCCTGCTAGTATTTTGGGCATAACTCTCTCATACGAAATCATTTTGGGGCGATTCAAGTGCCCACGCGACCGCGACTTCGAGCTCTACAAATCTTATGAAGAAACCAGAACCTAAAAATGCCCAGAAGAGGCTCGAAATCAGCCAAGAACAGGAAGAACAGAATCTGAAATTTTTTTTTTCTTTCCAAAACTTGCTTTTAAACTTTAAGGTGAATCAAAACCCCAAATTGTAATAACAAATCAAATTCTACCACATGAATTAGAAATTAAAGATAACCCAATTGAATCTAACTTCAATACTTGAACTAATCACCCAATTTGTGTATAATAAAGTTAATATTCAACTACACTTGATTTCTATCATTCACACAAAGATTCAATGAAAGTAACACAAAATCAACATCACACACTCATGAACTTTATAAATTTCAATTGGAAACAAGAAGAAATCAAACAAGGAAGAGGAGATGACTCACCAAGACAAAGCTAGTAAAACAAAATGTGAAGAGGGAAAGAAGGTTGCGGTGGTGGTGGAAGGAAACCAGAACCACGCTGCTCGTGGTGGTTGACGGCGCCAAACGCAGCCTAGCTGCTGTCCAGTGGCTGCACGACGCAGCCTAGCTGCGGGTTGGGGAGTCGGTGCTGCTGGAGGCGGCTACGGCCTGCTGGAGGCGGCTACGGGTGCCGCTGATGGTGGTGGCGTTCGTGGTCAGCCGTGAGAGAGGGAGGAAGGAGTAGGGCAGCCATGAGTGAGGGAGAAAAGGAGTAGCTGATTTGTTTTTCTTTTGAAAATGAGTAAGTGTCTCCCACCTAAACCCTAAGTCCTCTATTTATCCTCCTTATTTATTTATTTACCCATTTATTTATTTATTTATTTGACCCTCTTGAATTGCCCACTAAAAGAAGCTCGCTTATGTGTGCTCACAAGTTCTAATGAATAGAATGGTTTCCATTCGAAACTCTTTATTTTAGAAATCGTAATTGTATTTTTTCAATGTAAATATATGTTAATATTCAAATTCATATATAAAAGGAATTTATTAAAACTATTTCAAAATAAATTTAATATAATTATAAAATCCCCAAAAGTTATTAAAATATTCGTTAATGATGTCTGCAAATTTCGGGGTGTTACAGACTACCCCCCTTAAAAGGAGTTTCGTCCCCGAAACTAGAGTAACAAGAGTACAAATCATGAAAATTTCTATTTCTAATAACTCAAGAAGATGTTTTAACTATTTTAAGCTCAAGAATTGGCTCAAATTTCGTGACTTTATTGACACTAATAACAAAGAGGATACTTAATCTATCAAAATAGTCGTACATATATCATTTTGAGTATTTATAACCATCCAAATGGACACAAACAGCCGAGCAAGGTATGAAGTTATGACACAAATTAACTCAAACAACCCATCAAAAGCATTTAAATATCACACAATTTGCCAAAACAACCAATCAAAAGCATGTAAATATCACACAAATTGATTCAAACTACCAATCAAAACATGTGAATTTGTAATAAGTTGATATCATAAAGGAGAAAATGCGTGAAAACGCGCGAAATACAATCGCGTTCTACCCCCCTTAAAACTAAGTTACGACCCCGTAACTCAACTAACCTCAAAAGGACAATCTGAAACTTCTCTATGACCTCATAAGGTCGTATAATTTCGGGCTTGACTTGCTTTTACTAACAATTCTCAATACTCCTTTCATCGAGCGAAATCCTCAATAGTAATCTCTCATAGTGAACGCATCATAACCTGTAGTAACCCAAATTTCAAGTTTACGAACATCGCAATCCCTTTTTCTTTCACTTATTTATATCATGGAATAGTCGACTCGATGAGACGATAGCTTAATTCACTTTAATTTAATTTACCCACTTTAAATATAATATATGAAAAGAATGGATAATAGTATAGATCTCAGACTAACAATTATCTCAAAATATTCCAGAGTGAGGAAGGTCATACTAGAACAATCAAATTGAATATGATTGAATAAGGGGGTTCACTAGGGTGACACGGGTATTATCGGGTGACCTTATTCATAAAAGTTGACACGTTTGTATGATTACTATGCCATATGTTGAATTTGGATGAATGCACAAAGTAAGCTAGCATGGTTACTACATGAAAGAGCGTAATATTATTAGTAATTATAAAGAAAAAAAAATTACTTCCGAACATATTTCAAGAGAACTACTCAAATATTTTACAAAGGCATGAATGAAGTTGATGGAGTAAGGATAGCAATATCATTCCAAAGTAGAATTTAACAACCATTGACAACATGATAAATCTATACTACTTACATGATTATAAGTTAATTTCAAGTCATTTCAACAAGAAGAGGATTTAGGATATCAACGTATATTACTTAAACTCCAATTTTTTTAAAATATAAAACCCCTCTTTAAAATTTTAACTCAATGAACTTTTGAATTATTTATTTTAACTTGACAAATTTATCTCAGATAAAAAAAACAAAACACTCAATGCTTTACTTTAAAACGTTAATGAGTTTTATATATGAAGATAGGAACTTTAGTTATGCAATTGAATCATTAGATAAATTATACATCCAGGAAGACATTCTACGATAAACTTTAGAGAACAATATAAAGTATTCATAGTGATTCAATCACCATATTCATAACTATCCCATCTATAGAATCCTTCAATTTCATCGGAATAACCCATTAATACTATATATGGATTATCAGCTTAACCAATATTTCCAAAATGATCCATACTACGATAAATATATAGTTCTCTAAATCTTTGCATTTAACCCAAGGAATACGACACAAACCAATTCAGTGTATTATACTAATAAGATACTTAATACTAGTTATAACTGAAAAAAAATGCAACAAAAGGCAGATGTGGTTGATGGTCAAACCCACCATGATGTGGAACGATTATTATCACTTCCAGACACTCATACTTGCAAGACTTTTCAAAACCTAACTGAAGATCTTTTACTTAATATATTAGGGTCACTTAGACGTTACCCCCAACTATACTTTACACTTCCGTGCACTAAGTTATATATATATCACTAATTAATCTATCATGTTATCGGGTACATAATCTCTTTTACTTAAAAACACACTCTAAGCCTATACACAACTTTTTTATTATAATCCATGACTCGATGCATGATTAAATAAAACTCACACTCATGCTACCACGTCACAATTCATACAATATGCTACATATAATACACCAATTACTTATGTAAGCATGATTTGATAATAACCATGTAACCAACATGGTTATACTTAGATAATGATACATCAATACATGATCTCAGCTCCAAATTTTTAATTAAAAAAATTTTTTTTTTTTTACTTATCATTACATAATTCTAACCTTTTTACCTAACAAGAAATTCCCTTTTCACCAATCATAGAGGATCAAATCATATTATAACATATAAGATCATACATCATGATTCAATTAGTAGATTAACAAATCAAATTCACAACTCAGAACGTAAGGCATGTTTCAAGTATATAATCCAATTATATATACCACATTTTGCAAGTCACTATAGTTGGTAATTATAAGTTCACAGTCATGATACTAATACACATATAAGAACCCGATTTCATGGAGCAATCAATGGAAAATTCTTTGTAAATCAATTTAGACTTACTAGAGGGGTCACAACATATTTTCGAACAATTTAGTTGGGTAAATGGATCAAAACCAAATTAGACGGATATGATGGTAAAACATTTGAAATATCTATCTGAAACTTCTTACATATCAGATGACGTCGAATTATAACTGAACTGATTCAATTTGTTATAAACGCTTGTAACATGTGATATTTTAATTTGATGTGAGAGCAATCTAATCGTTTAGGGATTAGTTAAGACTCTTCGATAAGTTAATGGAGGGTGTACTTCTAATTGATCTTTCAAAGTTTTAATATTATATAATTTTGTACATATTATAAAATAACTTAGAACAAGACATATTAAGAATCATCACAACCAAAACAAAATAAAAGGAAAGTTTGAACCACTTGAATCACTTGAATTACTCAATTGATTTTCTAGTGTCATCCCTGCATCAACAACTTTTGATTCTTCATATTCTAAAGTATTCCATCAACATTAATAATCATACATAGTAGATTCATACTTATCCATATATCTAAGACCATAATCGATGGTCTCCAATTACATTACGCTAAGGTATAAATATTTTATTACTTATTTCAACATGAACAAAAATTTTACATAAACACCAACTTGAGTTCAAAAACCCTAATATTATCCTTAATTTATGTTCAAGGCTTTATTTACACGCTATCATATATATTCAATCATGCCAAACTCCTATCACATTAGTTCCATGTACTTATTCTTGTAAAAAATCACTCATAATCCTATTTGCACGCTTATAAATCATATTCAAGAGGACTTTTAGCATCACTTCATATACTATAATGAATGAATGCACTAGGCTCGTGAAAATGTTCAATCAGATTATTAAGGAGTGAAAATCTTAGTATATTATCATATCAAAACTCATAAAGCTTTATGGAAACCTGTACATAGGAAACAGATGCAACCAACTTCTCTATAATTCCATTATTCATACTTTGTTTTCCATAATTACTACTCATTTTGCAATTCATGAGTTGAACCGAATACTCAAAGATTTCATTATTGTTTGAAAATACATAAATCAAATCTATTGATTTATTAAATCATATCATTATTCAAACCACTATCATAACTTTTAATTATAATACTAACACACATGAGAATGAGTCTCATAAAAGCTAAACAAACTATATGCATGAATATGTAATATGCGCCTATCCCATATCTAACCCAACTCTCGCGAATAAATTCTAATTTCAAGAAATTCTTAACAACTTTGAGAACACAAGGCGTCGAAGATAGGAACCACTGGCTCTGGTAACCACCTGTAACACCCCTGAATTTCCGACCCCTTGTACGAAACCAAAATCGTAAAGGACGGGAGGAAATTCGGGTGTTACATAAAAGAAAAGGAAAAAGAATTTTGATAAATGTTAAAGATTAGCTTTAAAGATGTGAGTGGAAATTTCGGCAGCATCTACTTTAAAATTGTGCGTCTTTTATAGAAAAACAAAAGTTATTTGAAATCTAATAAAGTAAAGGCATCACGGCCTATCAAAACTATATTACGGCGGAATGATTCATCGCCGGCTTCTGAAATCAAAATGCCAAGCATGGATCGTGGTTCCGGTGTCAGCGCTTGTGTTTTGAACTAACTAGACTCTTTAAAACCATAGAATTTATAAACTACGCAGCGGAGAATATATATACAAAAAGAGGACATGTGCCTCAAGCCAAAAACATAAACAAATCTAAATACAAAGGAACTATATCTAACGTCAAAATAAAAGTAAAATTGCACGCTTCAGCGTTCTCACTCATCCCCGTATGCAATGCATAGAAGTTTCATCACCTGTAACGTCTATCAATGATGTCCCCGCTGCTCAACGTAAGATCATATACCAACGCGTCATAGCAGGGCCATCAAAGATGAGCCATCAACAAAGAAAACAAACAGTACACGTCAGCATTTAACATCATATCATAATGAGGCATAATTAGCATCAATAAAATATGTCATAATGATAATATGAGGGTGATTTCACAACACTCCGAATGCCAATCATAACCACTGAACATCAGCTCCTACTTCCCACCGTCAATTCCATTTTCTTCACTTATTCTCGACTTCATAACTTCTTTTCGATTTCATAACTTCTCGGTATCACTTGAATCAAGAGCTTAACCACTTTCAAATATTTATGTATATGTGACTAGAGGCCACCATATTGGGGTTTGCAAGACCCACATGGCCACACCTCAACCAAAGGGCGGTGACGGGCCATACCGGCGCCCAATGGTAAAGTATGAACATACCCCCGTACAGCGACCATATATAGATGATCCTACCTCCGGGAACTAAAGCCACTGGGGTACCAAACCAGTGGAGCCAGCATACCTAACGTATGTGACTAGAGGCCACCATAGGGTTTGCAAGACCCACATGGCAACACCTCAACCAAGGGCGGTGACGGGCCATACCGGCGCCCAATGGTAAAGTATGATCATGCCCCCGTACAGCGACCATATATAGACGGTCCTACCTCCGGGAACTAAACCCACTGGGGTACCCTAACCAGGGGAGCCACAATAATCCAACAAATCTGCTATCTTATCAATAAGGGACTCCTTCCCATTACAACCAACAAGTTTCTTACTCCATCACTAAGGGATTTATTCCCATTTCATTTCACCTTATTCAATACTTCCTTACTCAATCACCAAGGGATTCTTTCCCATTCATAAACATAATCCAACCACATTAGTAAGGGGACCATTCCCTATTCAACTAACATGAATCAATCTTAATACCAAAGTAGTCATTCTCATTCGAACTAACGTAAGTCAAACTCATCAATAAGGAGATCGTTCCCATTCAACTAGCAATAATCAATATCATCAATAAAGAAACTATTCACTATTCCCAACTAAAGATAAGCAATATCATTAATAAGGGACTCGCTCCCTTTCAAACAAATAATAATAAGTTCAATATCAAGGGATTCAAATCGTTCTCCTTCTAAATCATTACAAATCATTTAGCATACTAACATCGCTCTCTACTAGTAAACTTGAAATTCATATAATCAATAACTTTGATATTTCATTCGACGACGATTCATAGGTTATGTACATTATATGTTTTTAAAACAATTCAATCTCGGTATATATAAAATACAAGATGCATGCAAGAGTTAATTACTGCGTGTACATACCTGTAAGCGTCACTGCACGACTAAAAGTCACAAAAATCATGCAATTAAAGTTCTACCTTCCTCTTATGAAATGGGCACCTATAGAGTTATGAATGGAACTAATAAGTCTCCTTAACGACTTTGTCATACCAACTAAATACCAAAGTAACCGCTATCACCCATTCAACATGAGTTTCCGATCACTCTAGCACACACATAACACATTCAATACAAGTCAAAATCATTAACTCAACACAACATAAGTCCTTCCATCAATTTAAAAGTAAAAGTATATGTGAATCGTTTCTTTACATTAACCAATTTTGTACATATCGGCTCGCGTTACCCAAAAATAACCAATCACAACTAAGCCTTACAATTTTTAACACAACACTTATACAACGATAAGCCAATTCTTAGAGTTATCGCATCGCGGTATCATTTGTTACATTCTACAAGGCTAGAAAGAACTGTAATCAAAACAAGTCAAGTAACCTAAGCAACCATCGACGAAGAGTAGGCATCATGCTCTTAGCTTTCTAACATCATGCATTATGACTTGAATAACATCCTAATAAGGGTATTTGTAATTTACAACAATCAACCCAAAACAACTAGCAACTATTATTCTCAATTTAAACAAAAAAAAAAAAATCATTTTCATAGTCACTGCAATCATCACCATCAATAATACCCCACAATTCATACCATCCATAATAACCAAATAAATAAACATAAAATAATCGTAAATACTTGATTGAAGGAATAACCAATTGAAATCCCCATTTGAACAAATAAACTCATAATTGACTATTTTCGATTTTCATGACAGCCTGCTAGTATTTTGGGCATAACTCTCTCATACGAAATCATTTTGGGGCGATTCAAGTGCCCACGCGACCGCGACTTCGAGCTCTACAAATCTTATGAAGAAACCAGAACCTAAAAATGCCCAGAAGAGGCTCGAAATCAGCCAAGAACAGGAAGAACAGAATCTGAAATTTTTTTTTTCTTTCCAAAACTTGCTTTTAAACTTTAAGGTGAATCAAAACCCCAAATTGTAATAACAAATCAAATTCTACCAGATGAATTAGAAATTAAAGATAACCCAATTGAATCTAACTTCAATACTTGAACTAATTACCCAATTTGTGTATAATAAAGTTAATATTCAACTACACTTGATTTCTATCATTCACACAAAGATTCAATGAAAGTAACACAAAATCAACATCACACACTCATGAACTTTATAAATTTCAATTGGAAACAAGAAGAAATCAAACAAGGAAGAGGAGATGACTCACCAAGACAAAGCTAGTAAAACAAAATGTGAAGAGGGAAAGAAGGTTGCGGTGGTGGTGGAAGGAAACCAGAACCACGCTGCTCGTGGTGGTTGACGACGCCAAACGCAGCCTAGCTGCTGTCTAGTGGCTGCACGACGCAGCCTAGCTGCGGGTTGGGGAGTCGGTGCTGCTGGAGGCGGCTACGGCCTGCTGGAGGCGGCTACGGGTGCCGCTGATGGTGGTGGCGTTCGTGGTCAGCCGTGAGAGAGGGAGGAAGGAGTAGGGCAGCCATGAGTGAGGGAGAAAAGGAGTAGCTGATTTGTTTTTCTTTTGAAAATGAGTAAGTGTCTCCCACCTAAACCCTAAGTCCTCTATTTATCCTCCTTATTTATTTATTTACCCATTTATTTATTTATTTATTTGACCCTCTTGAATTGCCCACTAAAAGAAGCTCGCTTATGTGTGCTCACAAGTTCTAATGAATAGAATGGTTTCCATTCGAAACTCTTTATTTTAGAAATCGTAATTGTATTTTTTCAATGTAAATATATGTTAATATTCAAATTCATATATAAAAGGAATTTATTAAAACTATTTCAAAATAAATTTAATATAATTATAAAATCCCCAAAAGTTATTAAAATATTCGTTAATGATGTCTGCAAATTTCGGGGTGTTACATCATCTCCTTTGATATGTGTTTTTAAATCCCTATGAAAATTCTTAAAATCTTGCATTGTCACTCCCACATTCTCATAACCCCCAACATTTTCCTTAAACAATCTAAAGGATTTCACCGGTCCTATATTGACCCGTGCATTCTTAGATATGAAATTTTTGTGTAACATAGTCATTTTCCTATTACCCAATAAATATTGACGCGATGTAGGGCTAACTAGACAATGAGTGTGTGCCTCTTCAAATTTTAGAACATAATATGTTCTTTTCACTATGTCATATTTCAAAATAAATCTAGCTTTACACCCAATTCTTTTAGTTGACCTTTTATAACGCGCAACTATATCACTTTTCTTAGGTTTTGATTTTAAAAATCCCTCCCTACTACAAACAAAATATTTCAATACTATAATACCTTTATTTTTGTAGGTAGTAGATGAACGTATGTCAAAACCACATATCTCAGCATATTTAATATAAAAATCTAATGCTTTATCTAAGTTTTCGAAAGTCATACCAACAATTGGCTTTTTGTCAAGATCACAATGAGGAATCCACACCACAGAACCATTTGGAGTAACTTGTGTAATGGTTCTTGGGGTTTGAGTTCCTGTAGAACAAATCAAAGGTCTTGTGTCATTTAACTATGTCATTTAACTAAGATAGTAAACTTAAAAGAATATAGTAATAAAAATGATTAATGTTATACATATTCCTTTATGTTTTGCTAATAAAAATTTAACACTGTAAATTCCCAGTATTACAATTGTGAAAACAGTAACTCAACACATTCATAGTATCCTTCATTAAGGACATAGTAACCTTCATTAAGGACATAGTAAGTTGAACCCAGAATACAGTAACCATTGCTCAAGATAAGAACAGTTGAACCCAGAATACAGTACCACATTGAACTCATAAACTATTAGCAAAACATGATTTAAATCAAAACTTTTTAAACTCATAAACCCTAAAAATTGAACACAAAAACAACAATGAAACAAAGAACACAATAACACAAAAAATTAAAATTTCAGAAAATTTATAAAATATACCTTCAAATTCAACCAATTGTAAAGGTGACTGTGATGATTCGTTTTCAGGGAGGGCATTTTTTTGTGAATCTTCCATTGTTAGCACTGTAAATGTAAGCACAAAAAAATTTAACACTGTAAATTCCCAGTATTACAATTGTGAAAACAGTAACTCAACACATTCATAGTATCCTTCATTAAGGACATAGTAACCTTCATTAAGGACATAGTACGTTGAACCCAGAATACAGTAACCATTGCTCAAGATAAGAACAGTTGAACCCAGAATACAGTAACACATTGAACTCATAAACTATTAGCAAAACATGATTTAAATCAAAACTTTTTAAACTCATAAACCCTGAAAATTGAACACAAAAACAACAATGAAACAAAGAACACAATAACACAAAAAATTAAAATTTCATAAAATTTATAAAATATACCTTCAAATTCAACCAATTGTAAAGGTGAATGTGATGATTCGTTTTCAGGGAGGGCATTTTTTTGTGAATCTTCCATTGTTAGCACTGTAAATGTAAGCACAAATGGAAAAACAGTAACTTAGCATATTCGAAGAACATAGTCACTGTAAAATGTACCTTCAAATTCAATAATTACAATGAAATCAATTGTAACAATGAAATCAAGAACATAAAAACAAATGAACCCTAAAATTTGAAAACACACGAATCAAGAGAAGAGGCAAAGAAAACGAAACTGAATCAGGCACAAATCAAAGGTATTCGCAGAAGATACCTTAATTCAAGAGAAGAAGAAGATTTTCGCAGAAGAAATCAACCTATTTTAGAGGTTTATGGACAATTTTACAGGTTATTCGAAAGAGAAAGGCTTGGAAGAGAAAGGCGCCATATTTCTTTTCATTCTTGCCCTAAAAATTAAAGAAACCGAATCAGCCTATTTTGCCGGTTCACGATGCACACCGTTAGATCTTTGACAAATCGACGGCTGATGGTCTCAATATAGGAAAAAGGGTGTGTTAAGCAAACTATATTTATACTACCCTAACTCTACACAGGTATAGCAGAGGTAAGGGGTCGAACCACAGGGACAAAACAAGTTAAGCAGATGGTCTCAATATAGGAAAAAGGGTGTGTTAAGATGATCGAGACTAATTAAAACTAAGATTAAAAGCAAGGCTACAATAAATATGAATCAAGGGAAAAAGGGCGAGAGTGATTGCTTCCACCCTAGAGAAGTACCACGATCATTAATGTATTTGGGGTCGACTAATAACCTTCAATCATCAACTGATTCAACAATGAGAGGAAGTTGACGGCTCTAAGACCGAACGAACGACCTATAATTGCCCTATGTCTCCTTGGGAGTGGCAGGACAAGATTCAATGTGAATCATTATGATGATTGAATAGGTTTAAGCCAAACCCTAACTCATGAACAAGAGTTCGACTCCAGGGTTTCACCAATCAAACTCTAAGAGACTACTCACACATCATAAAGGAGAAACTAAACATAATAACCCACATGAACAAAAGATTAAACATGGAAAGTCTCTATGTAAATAAAAGCAATAACAATAGGCAACAACAAGAAAACAAAAGAAACAAGGACTTGAAGGAACTAAATCTATTCTAGATATTCAAACAATCCAAATATCCAACACCCAAAAAGAGCAAAGATTCATCAATAGCATTTAAGAATAACAACTAACAATATTAAATGATTATAGTAATAAATGAAAGAAAGATATTCATACCATAAATAGAACCTCAAGAAAGAGTAGACAAAAGCATCAGCAAGAGTAGTTTAAGAGTTACATCCAAATCCCGAAGGCTAGATTGATTAAGGAGATAATACTAAGCTAGAGAAATGAAAACTAGGGTTTTTTAAATCTAGAGAGAGTAAATGCTAAGAGTAAACTAGGAGTGTTTTAGGGCTAAGCTAAGATAGAATGAAGCTACAGCAATGTGGGTATATATACCCCCATAAAAAGAGTGCAAAAGAAATTACAAAAGGGCCCTCGAAAGCCAAAATGCTAAATTAAAACAGCTGCGCTGAACAGTCGCATTCGCCCGAACGCCAGGGCCCATTCGCCCGAATATGGTGCTTTCGCCCGAAGGTTGCTCCATTCGGCATTTCCAGTGAGTTTTGAAAAATATTGCTTTGAGGCTCCATTCGCCCGAATGTATGGGCCTTTCGCCCGAATGCTGGCCACTCGCCCGAATGTTGAGCATTCGGCATTTCCAGAGAGTTTGGCCAATCTGCTGCACAGTGCTGAACTCCCATTCGCCCGAATGGGAGCTTCATTCGGCCGAATGTGAAGAAAACTTCTTTTTCCAGCACTTTGATCCTTCTTCGATCACACGAGCTATGTCGGGGTCATGGGACAACCTCCATTGGTGGCTATGAAACACCGGGAGTGATGTTTAAGTCTCAAATGTACGCCAAATGCCTTTGAAATCTCCAAAAATCACCTAAACAATCTCAAAACACTCGAACACAAGATTAAGGAGAAATCATGCATGAAATATATCAAATTGACGCAAAATGGCGAGACTTAGAGCTAAAAGTAGGGCGGTAAATGTGCTCTAAAACGAGCACATCAACTTCCCCCAAGCTAGACCTTTGCTAGACCCTAGCAAACTAGACGCCACGGCGACGCGAGGATCGATACAGAACAAGACAAAACAAAAGCAAGATGGAGGGCGAAAACCAAACAATGCAAGCTGTGTACGTACAAACTCTTTCCTAGCCATGGGTGTGCAAGTATGATGGGCTCTAAGAGCGTAATATCGAGGTAACTGACATCTACCACTAGCTCAGGGATCACCCAACAAGTTCCAGCACAGGCCAAGCCACCCACTACCTAAGGAGGTCACAAATCTACGCTCCCCAGATTATTTCTCGAAAGATGCGAGAAAAATACAATAACGCTCATGTGTTTGATTTTGGATCGTGTTTCGCTCAAAATCTTCCGACTAAAGATGAGTCGGGAATCAAACACCTAATAGGGGCAAGTCTTGGGGATTGTATCATATCTCCGTTCCAGCACAGAACACGCTAATCAGACCAAGTCGAACAGGCTTGTGAAAGGGTTGTAACGTAGGCTTTGGGTTAAGGTGGGATATATTTGGGAGTGTGGAGCTAAAGTAGAGGATAGCAAGCGACCCAACACAAGAGAACCACAAACACCTCATGAAAACCCAATATGAATCTTACCCATTAGTGATATAAACCCAAAAACCTCAATGAAGAACGGATGAACTCTACTATAAAACTCCTTCAAAAACTTTTGTATTTCATCATGATTTCTTTTCACTTTGTGTATGAAGGTCATCTCCCTCCCTATGATTGATTTCCTCTCTCAAGTGGATAAACATATGCAAATCTCTTAATGATCAAGAAGAGGATTACTTCACTCAAATGAATGTATATATGTATCTCTATAATGATGTAAAGTACATGAGGGGGAAGGGAGTGACAAGAGGAGCAATGTGAAAATGAGTAGAGACATCTCAACCGATTCTTGCTATAATAACCAAAAGGCCCACAACATCGCGCAACACACACCCATTCTCCTATCACTTAGCTATCCTCTGGGTTAAGAGAGGGATCATTTGGCTAAAGTGGAGCTAAGTAGCGTGGTTACGAAAGAAAAAGGAAAAGGCAAAAACTTGGCTTAACCTAAAGTCAGTTATATGTCCATGGTAGGCAATTTGGCTATGTAGCTAGAATCTAACAAGCGTGTTATCATCCCTGGCCCATAGAAAAGCGGACTAAGCTGGAGGAGAACAGACACAATACTTAGACTCCCTAACTAGCACTCAAAAAGCATGGGAGTCACAAGGAGTCCCAAAAAGGCTCAATCCTAACCGGCTAGTCGAAATGTGCCTCAATAGGTAGTCATCCAAGCCACAAACCCAACAAGCTCAGGTCCCCCCCAAGCTAGACGGAAAATAACCAGACACCTCAATCCCAAGACAGGCACAGGGCTAAGAAAACATGTGTTTGCATAAGACAAATGAACAAGTACACAACAGAAGCTTGCAAGTTTGCTTACAAAGAGATTTTTCAAAAGCTTTTTGTTTTGCTTGATTGATCGACACAGCACTGCAACTACCATATATACAAAAAGCAAACAAAAAGAAAGAACAAAACTAAAGGACTAAGCTATATATACATGCAACTTTGGATTTTGCGAGTGGGAGCAAAGATTCATACCATATCACCGGTGAGAAGAGCAATACTCACCAAAACACTTGTACTACCAACAAGAAAAGCATGAGACTCATCGCAAGGATGAGAATAGAAGAGTGTGGGATCATGATATTGAAACTCACCGCGAGGATGAGAGTGGAAAACCTGCAAAATATTAGAGACAGACAACCAACCAACAACACAGCACCAGCATACACAAAGACCGACCATAAACAAATGACTAGAGGACGAAGGATATACCCCCCCAAGCTAGCATGAAAACCGTCCTCGGTGCTAGGGGAGGCTCACAAAGAGAACACTAGTCATCGGCAAAGAAACCCCCATCCCCAGGGTCAACCTGCTCATTATCAACCCCTTGGTCCACGTCAAGGTCCATCCCATAATCACCCTCCATAGGTGCACGAGGGGCAGGAGGAGTGAAATTATTGAAACGACGCCTTCCAACCCGAAGCCTATCAAAACCATGACTTAAAGATACCTCGTAAAAATTATCATGGCGGGGGTACCAAGAGGGTGTGACCATGCCGTCACTAACCATCCCAGAACGGTAAGCGAAGTCATACCACGGGTAGGCGGCCCTCTGGAAGTCCTGCTCGAGGTGATCTAGCCGGGCCGTATGGTGGGCTTGGGTGGTAAGAACCTGCTGTAGGTTAGACTCGATACGCCCAAGGGAAGACATAATGTCGGACTCCTCCTCCGAGTCCTCATCGTCAGGGCCTGCAGATGCGACTGCCCTCCCGCTTGGACCAGGATGGTCACGAGAAGAGAGTCCGCGAGGACGGGGAGGAGGATGGAGGGGAGGGTCAGCCGAATATTGCGGCACATTGCCGTCAAGCAAATAGGAGTCGGCATAAGGGCGAAGGGGAGGTAGCTGGTTGGAGGGGAGGGGGATGGTGCGGTCCTTAAGGTACCGCCATCGCAGAGGGTCAACAAATATGAATCCCGATCGCACGAGGCATTGCTCGTGGAGGGTGGTGGTCTTGGCAAAACGGTCGGACAACTCGACTGTGTGTGCCGCACCAAGGTGCTTAGCGATGCGATAAATGTGCCCCCCAACACAAATTTCAGTGTTGGATTGGAGGGTGGCGGTGTGGTTAAGGTACTTCCACAGGGTCAAGGGGATACTCATTGGGGATGCAGCCTGGGGAGTAAGGAATCGGTCTAGAATATGAACATCGGGGGTCCTAACAAGGTGAGGGCTAGGGGAGGGGAACAATGTTTCACGGGCAAACTTGAAAAACATTCTCAAAACAGGGTGTTGCACATCAGAAGTATAGATATTCTTATTCGGAAAGACAAGCCGGCCAGCGATTTTAGGCCACAGTTCGGAAACACGAGTGTTGTCCGGCTGTCGGTCCGGAATAAGCTCATGATTAAAACCAAATATATCGCAAAAGGTAGCATAATCAATAGAACGCGTGACATTCCGCAGACGGAAGGACAGATACAGTTGTCCCTCCCGCGTGCCTGGGGTTAAAGAACTGAGAAACTCAAGAGTATGAAGTTTGTGAGTAGGTTCCCACATCGTTAACCAGTTCTCCAAGCCACAAGCTCGCAGGAGTGCCACGAAATCATCATATATACCCATACGGTGCAAAACAGAAGAATCTAAATAGCGGGTAGAATTGATTTTGCGTACCTTTAAACGTTGAAAACGCTCATACTGCTCCAATGATGCAAACACCACCGTTGGGTGGTCCTCATCTAACCAAATTTCTTGGCCCGGCAAACGTTGTGGTCTCTCTTGTGGTGTCTCCTCCTCGGAGCTTTCTTCATCCCTATGCTCAACCTCCTCTCGATGCACTACCTCCTCTCTCTCTCCTCGGGTTGTGAAGAGGATCCTTCACCATGTTTTCGGGATCTCTTGAAAGGATTAAGCCTTAGGCTTCTTTTGGGTGCCATAAGAGGTTAGGGTGGTGGTGATTAGGGTTGTAGGGGTGGTGGTAGGGTGTTTTGGTGTTAGGGTTTGAGAGAGAAGGAGATACGGTGGGAGAGAGAGAGAAATGAGTTTTCGCGAAAAACCGGAGGAAAATGGGGGTATTTATAGAAAATCATCGCATTCGCCCGAATGTAGGGACACATTCGCCCGAACGGAACACATTCGCCCGAAAGTGCTGCCCTATTCGCTCAGAACACAACATATCAACCCCCAGGTGCTTGAACCCACATTCGCCCGAAGGAAACCAATTTTCGCCCGAATCCAGTCATTCGCCCGAATGTCTTGACATTCGGTGTTTCCAGAGACTTTCTGATGATTTTTCACTTTTCACATTCGCCCAAATACCAAGACACCTTCGACCGAATACCTTCGTTCGCCCGAATGCTCACACATTCGGCATTTCCAGAGATCAAGCTTTGCAATGCAACTTACCCATGACCACATTCGCCCGAATGGACCTTATATTCGCCCGAATGGAGCCCTGTTTCTCTGATTTTTGACCCTTTTCAATGACAAGGGCTCCAAACGACGCCCCTTAACCAACAACTACTCTCATCCTCTTCACAATAAGAATATGCTCCCACAAAAACCAAAGATGACCGGGTTACCTCCCGTAAGTGCTTTGTTTAACGTCGTTGAGCTCGACGAAGCTGGGCCAACACCCAAAACACACAAGAACGAACAACGAACAACCACACACAAACATCAAACATCCCAAAGAGAGACTCAATTCAATAATTCATCAACATCAAACAGACGGATCTTTTCAATAGTGCATACCTCATGGAGATTGCTTTCATGGAAGATCTTGATCCTTTGTCCATTTGCAATGAAACTACCACCACTCGGATCTTTTAGCTCAACGGTGCCATAGGGAAAAACTTGCAAGATTTCATAGGGTCCTGACCATCTCGACTTCAACTTCCCGGGAAACAACCTAGCTCTTGAGTTGAAAAGCAGCACCTTGTCCCCTACATGGAACTCTCGCTTCAAGATTCGTGGGTCATGCCAACGCTTAGTCCGCTCCTTGTAGATGTGCATGTTGTGGAACGCATCAAGCCTCAATTCCTCCAACTCCCTCAATTGTGCAGCTCTCTTCTCTTGGCATAGGGTAGGGTCGAGATTGAGAGTTTGAATAGCCCACCAAGATTTACATTCTAATTCAACCGGCAAGTGGCATGATTTCCCATATAGGAGTCGGAACGGTGTGGTGCCAATGGGAGTTTTGAAGCAAGTACGGTGTGCCCATAGAGCATCATCAAGTTTGAGCGACCAATCCTTCTTACTCGGGTTCACCACCTTCTCCAACATGCGCTTAATCTCCCTATTGGCTACCTCCACTTGCCCTTGGGTTTGTGGATGGTACGGCGCACCGACCTTATGCACGAGTCCATACTTCCTCAACAACTTGTTGAACTCATTTTTCGCGAAATGGGAACCTCCGTCGCTTATAACTATCTTAGGAACACCAAACCTAGGGAAGATCACGCTCTTAAACAGCTTCATCACGACCTTGTGATCGTTTGTGGGTGTTGCGATGGCTTCAACCCACTTGGACACGTAATCAACCCCCACTAAGATGTATTGATTCCCATAAGAGGACACGAAAGGACCCATGAAGTCGACACCCCAACAATCGAATATCTCGCACTCAAGATGTAGTTTTGAGGCATCTCATTCCTCATGGAAATATTACCAACCTTTTGGCACCTCTCACAGCTTTTAACAAACTCTTCCACATCTTTATGTAGTGTGGGCCAATAGAAGCCCGACGTGTGGACCCTTGCGGCGGTATTGGTGATTCCGTGATGTCCCCCACAAGTGTAAGAATGGCAATGGGCGAGGATCATGGGGACTTCTTCCTCAGTTATGCAACGGCGGACCACACCATCTGCGCAGAGATGGAAAAGATACGGATCATCCCAGAAGAAGTTACCAACTTTCCCAAAAAATGCCTTCTTCATCGCTCTAGACTCAAACTCGGGTAGCACCCCACAAGCCAAGAAGTTGGCAATGTCGGCAAACCATGGGGCTGTCCCAACGACCAAAGCCATCATCAATGTATCCTCAATCGACTCGTCTCGTATGGGCGAGGAGTCGTGGGGGCAAGTCGGTATGCGGGATAAGTGATCCGCAACGACATTTTCCGTTCCCTTTCTATCTTGCATCTGAAAGTCGAATTCTTGGAGTAAGAGCACCCAGCGGAGCAACCTCGGCTTGGCATCTTTCTTTGCCATCAAAAACTTCAACGCCGAGTGGTCCGTGTATACAACAACCTTAGAACAAATGAGATATTGGCGCAGTTTCTCAAAAGCATAAACTACCGCCAACATCTCCTTCTCGGTAGTGGTGTAGTTTTTTTGCGCTTGATCTAGGGTTTTGCTAATGTAGCATATGACGTGATGCTTTCCTTCTTTCTTTTGTCCAAGCACAGCACCTACAGAGACATCACTTGCATCGCACATTAGTTCAAAGGGCAAGCTCCAATCAGGAGCTTGCACGATAGGGGCAGTGATCAAAGCATGCTTCAATTGATTGAAGGCATCGAGGCAACGTTCATCAAAGAGAAATTCAACCTCTTTTTGGAGCAATTCATTCAATGGTTTGGCAATGGTTGAAAATCCTTTGATGAGCCGTCTATAGAATCCCGCATGCCCAAGAAAAGACCTAACCCCGGTGACCGTGGTAGGTACGGGGAGGTTCCTAATAACATCGATCTTAGCGGGGTCTACCTCAATGCCGCGAGAGGACACTTTATGGCCAAGGACAATCCCTTCTTGCACCATAAAGTGACACTTCTCCCAATTCAAGACGAGGTTCGTCTCTTGGCACCTTTTTAAAACTTTTTCAAGGTGGACCAAACAAGTGTCAAAAGACGAACCTCCCACAGAAAAATCATCCATAAAAACTTCCATGAAATCCTCTAACATATCAGAAAAGATAGAAGACATGCACCTTTGGAAAGTGGAGGGTGCATTGCACAATCCAAAGGGCATCCTTCTATAAGCAAAGGTCCCAAAAGGACAAGTAAATGTTGTTTTTTGTTGGTCATCCGGGTGAATGGGAACTTGAAAGAACCCCGAATAACCATCCAAAAAGCAAAAGTACTTGTGCCTTGCTAACCTCTCAAGCATCTCATCAATGAATGGCAAGGGGAAATGATCTTTCCTCGTGGCTTTGTTTAGCCTACGGTAATCAATGCAAACACGCCACCCCGTGGTGATCCTAGTGGAGATCATCTCACCCTTGTCATTCTCGATGATGGTCATTCCTCCTTTCTTGGGAACAACATGAACAGGGCTAACCCATCTACTATCAGAAATCGAGTAGATGATGCCGGCCTTGAGGAGTTTTAGAATTTCTTCTTTAACCACCTCCTTCATGTTAGGGTTCAACCTCCTTTGAGGTTCAATCGAGGAGAAATGCTCATCATCCAACTAGATCCTATGCATGACAAGTCTAGGGCTAATCCCTTTGATATCGTCAAGTGAGTACCCAATGACACTCCTATATTTGTTAAGTAAAGCAAGCAATTTTTTCAAAGAAGTGTCATCAAGCCCCGCACTCACGATGACAGGCTTGTTCTCATCAACATCAAGAAAAGCATATTTAAGACTAGGGGGTAGGGGTTTCAAACTTACCTTGGGGGGAGGCATGGAACTCTCCCCCTCATCATCGTTTCCCTCCTTAGCCATACAAATTTGCTCGAATTTATTTTGGTCGCTTGTCCATCCTTCGGTCTCTCCCTCAAAATACTCTTCCCGCATATACCCTTCGCATTCTATCTCCTCACATAACGAAAATCCTTCATCACTCGGATGTTCCATACCATATTCCCTTCGAAACTCTTCATAGTCCTCATCTATACAATCAATCCGGTTGATTTGCTCTACCATGGGCTTCCTTATGAATGGAGAGATCTTGAAAACTAACTTCCTTTGAGCCACCTCCACAGTTACGGTATCATCATGGCAATTTATCACGGCTCTAAGAGTTTTCAAGACGGCTCTCCCTAGGATGAGAGGAGTGTATCGGTCCTCTTCCATGTCCATGACTACGAAATCGCAAGGAACCACAAGATCACCCACTTGAATGGGAACATCATCAAGCTCTCCACATGGCAACTTAATGCTTCTATCCGCCAATTGAATGGTTTTCCTTGAAGGTCTTAGGCTAAAGGGTAGCCTCTTGGCGATAGATAGCGGCATCAAGCTAATAGAAGCACCTAGATCGGCTAGCGCTCCCTTAGGCTCCAAATTTCCCAATTTTACCGGTAGATTGTAAGGACCGGGATCTCTCTCTTTCGCGGGCATACTCCCTTGTAGAATAGAGCTCACTTGATGGGGAAGACTTATCAACTCTTCTTCTAGCTTCTTCTTGTTCGAGAGCAAATCTTTCAAAAATTTGGCATACTTGGGCATTTGTGCCATAGCATCTAAGAATGGAATCTTCATCTCCATCTTTTGCAAGTGCTCTAGGAACTTCTTGAATTTCTCATCAAGTTGCTTCTCCACTCTCCTATAGGGGAAGGGTAGTGGAGGAGCATACAACCGCTCAAGCCTCTTTCTTTCCTCGACTCTAGCCTTTCTTTCCGCTCCAAAATCTCTCACTCTCTCGCTTTCATCTTTCTCTTCCTCAACACCATGCTCCTCAAGCTCTTCCCTTAAGTCATCTCCTCTCAACTCCTCTTCATGTTCTCCCTCATTTTCATTTGTTTCTTCCCTATCTTCTACCATAACCGACGACCCTTCATATTGAGTTCCCGATCTTAGGTGGATGGCCTTGGCGGTGTGATGGTTCGGGTTGGGGTTTTGAGGTGGAGGTTGAGGTTGAGGTTGTGTAGTAGGGTTAGGTTGAGGGTGAGGTGGAAATAGCAACGGTGGAGTAGATGTTGCCATTTGGGCAAGTTGGGACTCAAACAACTTTTGTTGTGTTTGAAGTTGTTGCATTTGTTGCACGAGTGATTGGTTGATTTGAACAAGGGTGCTCATCTGAGACGCTAAGAAATCATTGCTTGTTGCTTGCCCTTGTTGTGGTTGGAGGTTTCCGGATGAAGGTTGTGTAGAGGGGAAAGGAGGATTTGTGTTGCTTCTAGTACCTTGATGAAATCCCGGGGGCCTAATTGAACTCGGTCTAGGTCCGCTCCCACTTGATTGATTCCCATGGAAGCTCTGGGGGTTGTACCCACTTTGGTTGCCTCTGTTGTATCCCGGACTGAAGTTTCCTTGATTAACATTGGGATTGAAGGGAGGTCTAGAAGATGGGTTGTTGAAGAAATTCTGTTGACTGTACCCCTGACCTTGGTTGTTGTACCCCACAGCTGCTACATTCTCTGGATTGTACCCATACCCATCATAGTTCATCACCGGAGCATCTTGATTGAAGGACCCATGCCCCACTGCTGCTACATGTTCGGAGAGTGTGCCTCCACAATATGAGGTATCATGATTGGTTCCCCCGCATATGGCACAAGCAAAATGTTTTTCACGGGCGGACGAGGCATTAGAGCTACTAGCGGCGAGGTTTAGCTTGGATAGCTTCTTGTCTAAGACCGCTTCAATCTTAGCACTGATGGTGTCTAAGTTGCTAGTATCAATCATCCCTCTAGGCAACCCTCGATTTCTATTTCCACCCCAACAATTAGTCTTGGCCACTTCTTCAATTTTGGCCTTTACTTGGTTGCAAGGAATCTTAGAGAGTTGACCGCCCCACTGCTGCATCATAGAAGTGCCTTGGTAGAATCGTTTAAACCATCATAGAAGAATGTATTGAGATGGTTCTCCCCATACTCGTGGTGGGGGCAAGCCCTTATCATCCTCTTAAACCTACTCCATGCAGCTGTTAGGTTTTCCTCATCATCTTGTGTGAAGGCGGCTATTTTCTTTCGCCAATCTTGGGTTCTCACAGTAGGGTAGAATCTCTCCAAGAAAGCAGTTTTCAGTTGGCTCCAGGTAGTGATGGAATTTGGCTCAAGGCAATCATACCAGTCTTTGGCGTCCCCTGCCAAACTTACTCGGAAAAGATGAAGCTTTACGTAGTCCGGATTGTTGGGGCATTGTGGACCTAATCCGCAAGTCTCAGAGAATGCATCAAGGTGTTGAAGGGGGCACTCATTCTTTAACCCACTGAACGGTTTCTCTTTCACCATCCTTAGATACTGAGGGCATATTTGGAATGGGCCAGCGCTACAGGAAGTACCACCCCTCTAGGGAACTCTTGGGACCCAGGCGTCCCGAATTGGCCGAACAATTGAGGTTTCGTCGGCCATTTCAGCAGCAAAAGGATCGGGAGGATGTTGTGGGGTAGGCCTTCTTATGCGTTGGACCTCAGGATTGAACGGTACTAACGGTTGATTGGACCTGCGTGTGCTATATCGCATGCAAACAACACTACCAACCACACGTGAGTACTGACAAGCAAAGAATATGTGACAAAACAAAATAAACTATATCAAGATTTACACTAGCTTAACTATAACGCCTTGTCCACGGACAACGGCGCCATTTTGATAACCGTTTTTAAGGTCGCACAATAAAAACCGGTTAAGCAAACTATATTTATACTACCCTAACTCTACACAGGTATAGCAGAGGTAAGGGGTCGAACCACAGGGACAAAACAAGTTAAGCAGATGGTCTCAATATAGGAAAAAGGGTGTGTTAAGATGATCGAGACTAATTAAAACTAAGATTAAAAGCAAGGCTACAATAAATATGAATCAAGGGAAAAAAGGGCGAGAGTGATGGTTGTCCACCCTAGAGAAGTACCCACGATCATTCATGTATTTGGGGTCGACTAATAACCTTCAATCATCAACTGATTCAACAATGAGAGGAAGTTGACGGCTCTAAGACCGAACGAACGACCTATAATTGCCCTATGTCTCCTTGGGAGTGGCAGGACAGATTCAATGTGAATCATTATGATGATTGAATAGGTTTAAGCCAAACCCTAACTCATGAACAAGAGTTCGACTCCAGGGTTT